>JAJJMC010008370.1:2539730-2610672 GCA_023531435.1 Papaver californicum | reverse complement strand
ATGAAGAAACTGTCATCTTAGTCTAAGAAGTTAAGTTTTTAATGACAATTTTTTATGGAGAAACTGTCACCTGAGTAAAAGAAATTAAATTTTTAATGATAGTTTTTATGGAGAAACTGTCACCTTAGTAAAAGAAATTAAGTTACCAATGACAGTTTTATTTCTAAAATGTTATTCTATGGTGTCAACAACGACATGTTTATGAAAAAACTGATACTTATAGTCATGATTCCGTAACAGTATTTTCTAGACCCTTTCGTAACAGAGGCTTTAATGTCAGTGCAATTATTTTTCAAAACTGTCACATAAATGTTTTGGTGGCAGTTTTTAACTGTCACATAATCCCAAATTTGTACTAGTGCAAGAGCTTTAAGTTCTATGAATTAGGCTAATCAATGCAATAGATATACTACGAGTAATCTATTTAACATAGGTCAAGCTTCTACATGCAACCACACAAAGGTTTTGAATACAATTGATAATCACAATATGCTACTTATTACAAGGTTCGTTGATAGGTGAGTAATTCACATGTTTTTAGTGTCAAATCCATGTTTATTTTAGCTATAAGTTTTGCACATTACTTGTTATTACGTTTGTTTTCTATCTTATGTTTTATATTATGTGAATCATCCCTGAAAGTGGCTACAAAAATAGCTAAGAAGTGAAGTATTCCAAGTATTCAAGCATTTCAAGGCCAAATAAGAAGAAAGAAGTTCATTGCGACATGAAATGACTAAGGAAATTGAGTTCTACAAGTGAAAAATGGTCAAAGATAAATTAAACTCATTCAAATGCAGGAGTTTTTTATACCATTTTAAAGAGAACGATAATACAAAGTGAACGCAAAAAGAATGAGGTCATTCCGAGTTTGTACGAAGGAGTTATGGACAAAACAGCCGAAGCAAGAAAAAATCATCTACAACATTTCAGTCGGAGCGGTTTCCAACTATGCCGACATGAGCACTTTTTCATACAGCAAACTTGGATTTTTAATCCCTAAAGTCAGCACGGTTCCTTGGGAATCGACCATGCCGACTGGAGCAAGTTTGGGTACAGAGAATTTGAGTTATTTTGGTCCTAGAGTCGGCACGGTTCATGGAAATCGACCATGCCGATTGTGGTGAACCTATGGGGCCCGTTTTGACGCGTTTTTAACTTCTAAAAAAAGAAAACCCAGTTCCGGAAGGATTATAGGCCCTAGTTATCATGAAGTACTAAAATAGGAGACTCCAAGACATTAACAAGACATCTTTTTATAACTTTTACATAACTTTGCAAGCTTTGGAGGAGATCAACAACACCGAAAGAGGACAACGCTAGGGTTTCGAAGCGGTTCCATTATCTTAACAATTTCTTAACTATTTTCTTATATGTATATCATGGATGCTTCTACATCCATGAGTACCTAAAAACCTAATTGATTGAGGATGAATTCTAAGTTCTAAATATGATTTGAGTTATTATATATGAATCTATTTTGAAGTTCTTCACATGATTATCGTTTGTTTTTACTAATAAAAATATTTATGCTTGATTGATAGATTGTTTAGGTGGCCAACTAAATTTATTTGTTAACTAATATAAAGCTAGTAAGAGTTGGGTATCCGTAATTGAACGTGAGACCTTACATAGGGATTCTATGGAGTAATCGCGTGAGCAACACTAGAAAGTGGACCGAGCGTACTGAGTCTAACTACTAGGATGAAACCTAAATTCACAAAACTTAAAGCATTCGATTGAGTTACACCTTGTAAGCGTACCTCAAGGCGGCTCAGTTGGATAGAATCCGGTGACTAAGCATACTTGTTATGGTGATAATAGGAGTTTTGGGGATAGCTAAGCGTACCTGCTATTCTACGGTTGGTGATAATCTGTGATGAATGAATAATGGATGAATATACTAACTCAATGACTGTTTAGTAACGAAGAAGGATTCCTTGATCATATTTCTCTCCATTGTTTGCATCTTAATCACTTTTAGTTTCTTTGTTAGTTAATTCCAACCTAAAATAAACCCTCTTTTGTGACATTTGATAACTGGAACACCTCGCTCCTCGTGGGAACGAACTCTCTTTACTACTATATTATTCTTTGGTAAAGTAGAAGATAAGAGAATTAATTTGTGCAGAAGATAAGAGAATTAATTTGTGCACCTCCGAAACACATCATTCATCAACAATTATGTATCTCAAAACCCTAGTCTAGCGATAGATATGCTTTCATGGTTATTTAGTAGCGCTCCTAAACACACAATCATATAATCATACTTGGCGATCATAAATAGTAGAACAAGACAATAATGATTTGATTAAGATGATAAAACTAATAGATTAATTTAGTAGCATGTTTATGATATCCGACTACATCCTTAACCAATATGAAAGGTTTAGCTACTCATGGATTTCTTAAAATCCATCGAAAAATAAACCCTAGGTTGTAAAAGAGTCTCCAACTCCAAAGCTTTTTCTATTCTCTTTCTCCGTGTATAAAAATGTGTAAAAATAGATCCTTCTCATCCCCTTAGAAGCGTCCCTTATATAGTACTTCAAATATAAAAGAACCCGTGCTCAATTCCTGGTTAAAATAGGATCGAAAAATATCAAACCAGTGCATAGAAGGGGAGAATTCGCAACTATTTGAGTCTAGTTGGCCAAGTCTGGCCGACTGCAACCCTTTTTGGTCGTCCGAGTATGGATTACTGCAACTCCTTGTCTACCTTTTTACCCATAACTTCTTCATACGGAGTCGAAACGACTTTATTCTTTCGCCATTAGCTTCATTTACTTGTTTTCTTTGTCATGGTGAGAAGAAATCCTGAATTTGAACAAGTTCCACTTCCTTTTGTATGATTCACCTAATAAGAGACATAAAACATAAAAGTAAATAGTAATACAAGGTAATTCACATGAAATCTAGCAAACAAGCGTAAGAAAATGATTCTTGAAACATGTAAATTGTGCACCTATAATATATCCTGTAAAAAAAAACCGTAATTTTGGTTTTTTGGAATTTTTTTATTTTTGATATTGTTATTTTCTTATCGGAGTAAAGGTGATGGATTAGGAGAAAGGTGAGAACATCAGCTTGATGGGTTAATAATTAGATGCAGACATCAGAATTATATTAATAAAATTTGAAATTTAGAGATTATTTTTGTTTTTACGCTTTTATAACAGATTTTAAAAAGGGGTATCAGTATCAATTATTTTTAACAATTCAATGATTTTGGTGTTTAACAAATCATAACCGATATAACTAACTAATAGGGATACCGTTAGTGTTTCAAGGGTATATATTGAAACGCTTTTTTAATATATCAATTCAAAATTACTCTATAATTTAACCAGTATTTTAGCATGTTTTCAACCTTAAAAAGTAATACAAATAGTAAATTTTTTGGCATACATGAAAATGTCCCCCTAAACTAAAGTTCTAGTTTCGTCGTTGCTGGGATGATACCATGTGTACAGTGGAGATTCTGTATTCATGTTGAAACAGAGTTGCCGTTACCTTACCATAACGATCAGATTCCAAACTCACCTATTACAAAGGGGTAGCCGGGTAGGGGTGTGAAACTATTTCAACTCGTAAGTTCGTATTGTGTGTGCCAGTGCCAGATTTCCTTTTTGTGTTCGGTTGGCAGTATCATGATTGGAATAGTTTCACATCGTTGGATTTTGGAATAGTCTCTATACATCGCCTAAGGTAGAAGTAGAACCGAGGATAATATCTTTAGTATAAATCTACTCAATGAATAGTCTCTGTATGACCAGATAAAACGACCAGAGAAAAGGTCTTTAGTTTTTGATTTGTCCAGGATGGCAGAAATCACATGGAAGCCTAGGCTATGACTCTGCGATGTCATTGTCCCACAACACTTGTGATTGCCAAAAACCTGGTGTCTTTGGCTCACAACCAAAAGAATTTGAAGCATAGTAAAATTCGATTCCTTATCATAAAATCAACTCATATTAACATTTAGAAGATGGTAATCAATGACAATTAGAAATGAATTGACTCAAACATTTAACGTGGTTCGACAATCAAGTTGTCTATATCCATGGGTAAAAAGATTTGTATCATGTTTATTATTCATCATCATACATTACAGAAGAAAAGTATACTATTAAATCATAATCATATTAATCAAGGATATCTGTTTTGAGCAGCAAGGCTATCTGTTTTGAGCAGTGTACCTCGCTATCCGCAACCCACGTGTCGATCATGCATTGCCGCTGTCAGGTTCAAATCTCATCGACTTTTCAGATGTCAGTTCAGCACTTCTCCAAAGGTTTTGTTTCAGTGTTTCTTGTCCCACCGTAACTCGCTCCTTCTCCAATAGTTTTTGGACACGCGTAGGTTTGATTTTATTCCCTCACAATTTGCCCCCTTTTTTCCTTTCAAATTTTTACACATGGCAAGAATTTAGAAAAGGAAAAAATAGTAATTATTACTTTTACACCTGCAATAACTTCTCTTCCCACGCTTAGCTTCACTTTTTTCTGATTTTCTCGCTAGCAGTAACATCTTTTCCCACGTTCTTGTCAGTTGGCGGTTTCGAGGCAATTAATTCTATGATAAAGTTTCTTTCTTTTCAGTTTTCGACGGTTTCGTTCGTTTAAGCTTTCTCCTATTTAATGCCGATTATTTCCCTCATTCCATTCTTTACACCTTTTGTCTTCTTCTTCTTAAAGCTTTTGTGCTTTTCATTCCTTTGAAATTTTCAAAGATTCTTCAACACCTTTTCATTCTCCCGAACTTTTATGATCAAGGATTCTTGCATCGGGATCAAGTTTTTTCTCTTTTCAATCAACAGATTTTTCTTCTGGCTTTCACTTCATTGTAAGTAATCCTTTTGCTTTTTCCTTTTAGTACTTGTTTGTTTATCAATCTCTATATCTGAACCTTTTTGGATTAATCATTGATGATGATGATGAGGATGATGTTCTCTCTTTTTGATGATTGGTTGTTTTATCATGATCCATTCTTTCTCCTGATCAGAAAATTATTAGCTGATTTGCATTTTGATGTGATTATCATCTTGTCGTTCTTTTGCTCTGCAACTTTCCTGCTTTGTTCTTGCTTTTGATCGTAATAAACTTATTTTTTCTTGCTTTCCTGTGTAGATAGAAATTCATCATGGCTGGAAAGAATAATGCCAAAGTTACTGGTGATGCTTCTCACCACGATGACCAGTCTTTAATCAGGAGTCATCCCGCTATGCTACATCGAAAAAGATTGGAGCGGATGAATCTGGTAGCTCAAGAGGTCATCCTTCTGATGTAGCAAGGCCCGAAAATGTTCCTGTTGCGGTCAATAAATCTTGAAGATTTTAAAAGGAAGCATTATCTTTATCAATTCAGAATTTCCTTCTTCGACCATGCTGGGGATGAAATTTCGTTGGAGATGATGAAAGGATTTAAATATAGTAACACTAAGTTATTAACTCCTGTGGGAGCGTTGGATGCGGGTCTACAGCTTCCTTTGTACCAGGGAAAAAATCCTTTTCAATTTGAGGTTCTTGCATCCGCAGCAAATCCCCACACGGTTTAGCTCGATCCATTACTCAATATTGTGGAAATTGGTGGCGTATATTTGATGAATGCAGCATGTGAAACCAAGGAAGAACCAACTTTACCTGTTACGTTCCTAACCCTACGGAACGTAAGCATTACACAGTCGAAAACTTTCATGCTACGTATTCGAACAATATTGCTGCGAAGAATTATAAGAAGTGGAGCGTTGGTCCGGGACGCAAAGGTGGTGAGGGATTCCGCTTGCTTCATGAGATTGATAATTCCAAATTAAAATTTGTTCCCGGAACGCAGACTCCTTTAAAGGAAAGAATCCGTGTAGATCATGATTTTAAATGGTACCGCACTCCTTTGGTTATTGAAGGTCCGTGGGTCTTTGGGTCCGACCCCGATAACGTGGCCTACAACCTCCTTACTCGTTTTGAGGATTACTGCCCATGGCGGTTAAATTTCACTAACTTCAAGTTTGCACTTGTCACCATGGTACGTAAAGTTTCTCTCTGCCTTTATATGTATTGCTTAATGGTAAAAATTTATCTCTGGTAGTTAATTTTTTTTTTATAGCCGCAAGATGAGCCGCAAGATGATGAACGCGCAAAAGGTGACACGGGAGTGAAGCGTAAGGCCCCAACCCCTGCAGAAAAGGTATTATTTTAATCCGATGAATTCTAATATTCCTTAGGAATTTCATTTAATGAATTAGTGTGGTTCATTAATAGGGTCGGAAGAAGGTGAAGGGCGCAACCCGTGTTTCCACGGACAGGGAAGAGGGAGAAATTCGAGATTCTCCCCTTCGTCGTCCACTCTTGAGAGGTGAAGGAAGCTCCGCTCCAGAGAGACAAGAAGAAGAGCAGAATATACCTCTTCAAATAACAAACTTTAAGTATGCGGAACAAGTTGGTGCTGCGGAGGAAATTTCAAATGCTGCGATCAATTTCTCGAACCAAACTGTCGTTCCCGATCCTTCTTTTTCCTTCAATTCTCTCCTTTGGTCGTTGATGATCCACTTGAAGCTGCCACAAGTGAAGATGATTCAACTGATGAAGAGGATCCCATCACTCAAGGTGATCCTAAAATTACTTCAAGTGAAGTGGATACGCAAGCACATGTTGCGGAAGCGGATGAGTTAGCGGATTCTAGAGCAACGGGAAGTGTGGCAATAAATACCATGGCAGAAAGTGGACCTACCATGGTTAATATTACGAGTGTGACTGTTGATGATGTAGAACAGCCAAACAAAGAGATCCCGCAAATGAGTAAAGGGAAGGGGATTGCAGAAGATTCAAATCTCTTGGGAAAAGAAGAAGAAACCTTCCATTGGTTCATGTCAAGGGAGCTTTTATCTGTTCCAAGCAATTCTTTTCCAGTGAAATCGGATAGTGCTTCGGTCTTACCATATGAAATGGTTAAAGATGTTTGGCTAAAAGATCAAGGTGAAGCTGTTGACCCCACATTCCGCATTAACGAACATTCTTCTCTTGCGGAAACAATTGCGCTTGCGGACGGGCAAGTATATTATTTCCCGCAACAAGATCTTCTACATGTATTTTTATTGTTATATACCCTTTGATTTCTTATTATTTTTAGTTCTACTTATAACTTTAATTCTGCAGCTTGCACGGGGTCAAAACGTCGCACATACCGCGTACAAATTCTTCAAAGCGCGGTCCACAATGATGGAGTCCCATTTTAGGGCTGTAGAAAATGATGTTTTGGGTTTAAAGCGGGAAAATGACGTTCTCCGCCAACAATTGCTTGATCTTCAGAATCAAGGTTTAATTTTTTTCTATCTAGTCAATTTTTTTTAACTATTTTACTTATTTTCTGAATTACTTCATGGGATCAGCAGGGGTATTCAGAACTTATATCTAGGATGCAGCGCAGAAATACGCAATTGAGAGATCATGTAGTGAGGGTTAACAATGAGATTGTGGAAGTCGTGACAAGATTTAACGACCTTGTTTATAGTCATGATTTGGTCACACATAAGCATGATGAATTAGAATCGCAACATCGGCTTTTATTTGGGGAGAAGGCTCGTAAGAAAGCAGAGTTTGAAGCTACCTTATTATGGACTAAAGATTGCGTTTCTGAGGCACGGGCAATATCTGATAAATTGGAAGAAGAGAATCGCAAGCTTTGTGTGGATCGCCAGAATATCCTTGCGGGATTTTCCCGTTCCAGATCGTATGACAATTCACAGCTTTCTACGTACATTGCTCAGATCACTAAGGATAGAGACAACTCGGCTTCAAAGGCTTATACTAAAGGAAAAGCCCTTGCGGATGCTCAAGATAAGATCTGTAATTTATCTGATTCTATTCTTCATCGTGAGAGCGATATTTTCCATTTGCACAAAGAAGTAGCCAGGTGTACATCTAAATTGAATTGATTGCGGGATAATGAAGCAAAATTAAATCAGTGTCATCAAAACCTTGAACAACTCAATGCATATTATAATAAGCTTTCAGGAGAATACGATTTTCTCGATGTTACGAAAGATGCAACGAATCGCGAATTAGCAGAGTTTGAATCCCTCGCAAGGGGTATCCTATTTTACCGTATATTTAAATTTTAATATTATTCCCGCATTGATCAACCTGTTGCTTTTTTTTCAGGTTTTGAAGAAAAGTTTAAGGATGCAGCCGCAAGAGCTGCTAAGGCTGAGGGAGAGCTTGGTGCGGCAAATACTAGGGTAGAAGAACTCAATAAGCAGCTGGAGCTAGCTTCTATCAAGGATAATGAAATGCAAACTCAGCTAGAGCTTTCCTCTACCAAGGCCATTAAAAGCGCTCGCTCAACTTGAGCTTTTATCTTCTAAAGTTAAAGAAGCTGAAGATAACTTAAAACATGAAGCTGCGAAGAATGAAATCCTGGTTCGGGACTTATCTTCTGAGAGAGGGAAAATAAAATTTTGGAAACCAAAAGTCCAAAATTGCGAAACCGAAGTAAATCAGTACAAAATGGAAATTGAAAATAGAAAAGCTTATATTTCATGGTTAAGAGCTGAAGCTCGAGTTTTAATTGCAAAAGCAGTCAACAATACTCTTGACCAAGTATAAGCTGATCGATTTCCTAAAATTTACAAGCTCAAAGATGTCCCGGATAATCCTCTTTTTGAAGCTGATGTTCCCTCTCCTTAGATTTCTTTGATGTTGCTATATTTTTCTTTACTTCCAAATTATATTTGTACTTTTATTTTGCTTTGTATTTTTATCCCTGCAAAACAATTCAAGAATATATATTGATTGTTAGTTCATTGTATGAGTGTGAATTTATTAACCACAAGGAAATTTTGTACCTTGAGTTACATTGAGGGTTGAAATGCATATCTAACTTCTCTCTGGCCAGGAGGAAATTAGGATGCGGTCCCTAGTATGTCTCCTGAAATGGAGAGTGATACAACGACTAATTTCACGTTAGGCATCTCTGTAGCGAAAGAACCATAGTCATACACTCATAAACATTTACATGGACTTTCTAGAGAGATTACATTCTGCTGCTTTACCTAGTATGAAGCCAAATTATTGTATAATTGCATTGCTGGTTGTGAGCACTTCCTGAAGTGGAGAGTACCTGATACAATAGTTAATGTCATGTTAGGCATCTCTGTGGCGAAAAATCCAACAGTCATAAATATTCATTGGACTTTCTAAAGAGATTGCATTTGATTTTCTTTACCTATTATGAGCGCAAACTATTGTAGAATTGCATTGTTGGTCATGTATAATATGGTTTAAGATATTGTACGTTCCAAAGATGTTGTAGAATTTCCCCATCCATATTCCCCAAATGGTATGATCCTTGTATAACATAAGGTCCTCCCCAGGTAGGTGCAAACTTTCCTGCTTTTTTATCCCTTTGGTATTCCGGGATTTGCCATAAAACGTACTGTCCTTCCATAAAGTTCCACAATTTCACTTTTTTACTATATTCTTTTGCCAATCTTCTTTGATAATTTTCCATTATTTGAAGTGTAACCTCTCTTGTTTCTTCTAAGTCATCCAACTTTTCAAGCATTAAGTCTGAATTCAAGTTCTTCTCCCATGCTTCTGTTCTTGTTGTGGGTAAAATGAATTCCGTTGGAATAACTGCTTCTGCTCCATACGTGAGAAGAAATGGTGACTCTCCAGTGGACTCCCTTCTTCTTGTGAGATATGCCCATAATGTATTATGAAGCTGTTCACACCATCCTTTATGATGGCCATCTAGAGTTTTCTTTAAATTCATGGCAATTGTTTTATTTGTTGCTTCAGCTTGTCCATTGCTTTGTGGATGAGTGGAGTAGACTTATTATTTTGAATATTAAATGCTTCGAAAAGAATGCCAATATTTTTCCCTTGTAATTGTTGTCCATTATCCGATACTATGGCTAACGAAATCCCAAATCTACAGATTATATTCTCAAATAAAAATTTGAAAACATCGGTATCTCTAATATGTGCAAGAGCTTTGGCCTCATCCCATTTGGTGAAATAATCTGTGGCTACAATCAAATATTTCTTTTTTGAGTACCTTCCACTAATGGTCCAACAATGTCTATCCCCCATTTTGCAAATGGCCAGGGACTGAACACAGAATTAAGTTCTGTTGCGGGTGTTTTTATTTTTTTCGTATAGCGCTGACATTCTTCACATCTTTTTACCACATTTCTGCATCTTTATGCATAAATGGCCAGTAATATCCTTGTGTTTTTGCTTTCAATGCAAGTGATCGTCTTCCACTATGATTTCCTACATCTCCATAATGTATATCTTTGAAAATTCGATGTCCTTCTTCTTGTGATAGACATCGAAGTAATGGTCCCAAAAAGGATCTGCGGTATAGAATTTTATCCCGCAACTGATAGTTCACAGATTTTGATTGCACCTTTCTTGCCTCTTTAGTGTTTGCGGGCAAGATCCTATCCTGCAAATATTGATGTATTGAAACCCTCCAATCTTCTCCGGATAATTTATTTTCTGATTTTTGTAGAAAGTTTATATCATCTTTATCAGCTGCATCTTCAATATATTCTTCAACTTCTTCTTCCATGTTTTCAACTGCCCACAACTTAATTGATGGCTCATAAATATGCCCAATTTTAACTATGGAAGTGTTTTGATCCTTTATCATTGAAGAAATAAATGCTAATGCATCAGCATGGCGATTCTTATCTCTGGATAAATGCCGAAAGGTTATATTTAGGATTTGAAGCGCCAATTTTTGTACAAGATTCTTGTATTCTATCAGGTCTTCATCAAGTGCTTGATATTTCAACTCAACCTGCCGAATTATTAATTGTGAATCAATTGTGAGCCGAACATCACAAATTCCCAAATCAATGATGAGTCGTAGAGCATGAACCACAACTTCGTATTCCACTATATTATTTGTATGTTCGCCAAACTCAAGAAGAAATACATGTACCATTCGGTCTCCTGTAGGAGTTGTAATCACAATTCCAATTCCCGCACCTTCTTTATTCCGTGCCCCATCAACAAATACTTCCCATCTGCAGGAATTTACAGAGCTTAGAATATCTTGGGAATCATCGTCGTCTATTCCGGGCAAACCTTGGATTTCAAAATCATCATCTATTAGTAAATCCGCAAGGAAATCTGCCAGGACTTGTGACTTTTGCGCGGTTTGTATTTCAAATATGATGTGGTACTGTTCCAGTTGTGCATTCCATTTTGCTATCCTTCCTACTTTTTCCACATTCTTCAGTACAGACTCCAGCGGAGCTTTGCTTGGTACCCGCACATAATGCGTCAGAAAATACTGTGTTATTTCTGAGTAGCTTAAAACAGTGCTAAAATTAATTGTTCAATTTTGGTATAGTTTCTTTCTGCAAGGTTAAGAGTTTTGCTGATGTAATATACTGGTTTTTCTACTTTGTCATTTGTTCGTACCAATACTGCATTTACAACATCTTCTGTTGCGGCTATGTACAAGGCGAGCACTTTTTCAGGTTCTGGCTTTTGTAGTGCATGCAATGTGGCGAGATAAGCTTTAATACTTAGGAAGGCTTGCTCAAAATTCTCGTTCCATAAAAATTTATTTTTCTTTTTCAAAATATCAAAAAAGGGCTTGCATTTGTCCGATGATCTAGCAATAAATCTGCCGAGTGCGGCCAAACAACCATTTAATTTCTGTACTTCTTTAACATTTCTTGGAGACGGCATATCAACAATCGCCTGAATTTTCGCCGGATCAACTTCAATTCCTTTTTTGGTAACTAAGTACCCCAAAAACTTTCCTGACGTAACCCCAAAAATGCATTTATCGGGATTAACTTTCATTCTGAATTTCCGCAAGGCTTCAAATATCTCTTGCAAATCTTGTAAATGATCCTTTGAAAATTTACTTTTTATCATCATATCATCTACATAAACTTCGAGAGTGCGGCCTATCCATGGTTTAAAAATTGTATCTACCAACCGTTGATAAGTTGCTCCTGCATTTATTAGCCCAAATGGCATTCTGGTATAACAGTACAAACTGTGTGGAGTGAAAAATGCAATGTGTTTTTGATTACCCGGAATGCCCATCCATGAAGGTTAAATCCTCATGTCCTTCAACAGCGTCCACCAACTGATCAATGCTGGGAAGTGGATAAGTATCTTTTGGGCATGCTTGTTTAAGTTGGTGAAGTTTATGCAAATTCTTACTCCGCCATTCTTGTTTGGTACAATCACCATGTTTGAAATCCAAGTTGGGTATTGCACCTCTCGAATAACCCTACATCCATGAGCTTTTTCAACTCCTTTTCAACTGAAAAATGATATTCAGGTGCTACCTTGCGTATGCCTTGTAGAAAAGGTGTAGTTCCTGGATGTATATGCAATTCATGTTGAACAATACTTGGATCGATACCTGGCATGTCCTCCATCTTCCATGCGAAAATGTCCATATAGTTTCTAAGTAGAGTGACCAAATTATGCTCCCTTTCTGTTTCCATCAGCGTTCCAATCTTAATCATTCTGGGGAGTTCCTCTGTTCCTATGTTGACAATTTTGGTTTCTTCAATGGATGTAAAAGTTGATTTGGGAGCTCCTAGTAGTGTGGGATCCCCCTTTAACTGCTATGCTGGAAGACTTCATTTATCAATTTTTGGGATGCTTTCCTTTATTGAAATACCTTCATTTGTTTCATTTACTGCCTTACTTCCCGCAGTCTTAATCATATATTGGTTTAGGGCTTCTTCTTTAGCCTTCATCTTTCGTTCTTTTTTCTTATTTCGTTGTTGTTGTTGTCGCTCTTGATTCATGCGGATTTCTGCTAGAATACAATATTTTGCTTCATTCTGATCTCCTTTTATCTCCATCTCTCCTTGCGGTGTCGAGAATCGCAAGTATTGGTGATATGTTGAAGTTACCCTTTTCAATTGATGGACCCAATGTCTACCAATGATGCCGTTGTATGGAGATGGAGCCTTCACTACACTGAATTTAGTCAGAATACTTATCAGTCCAGCTGCAACATCAAGTAAGATTTCCCCTTTTGGCTTCGAAGCTAATCCATTAAACCCATAGATTGTGTAGCAAGAAGGTGTAAGCTGATCATCTTTTAATCCCATCTACTGGAAGGTATCATAAAACAGTACGTTAAAGAGCTTCCCCCATCCGTAAGAATCTTCCTCACATTCCAACCAGATACTGGCAATGAAAGCACTAGCGGGTCATTGTGCATTTCAATCTCCTGGTCAACCTCGCCCGCAGAAAAAGTTAGCGGGGATGCCATCCACTCTTTACATGCTTCAGTAACTCTTCCCGCAACCTTGAAGACTTCGTGACTGCGAACCCTTTTATGCAGTTTCTTATCAATAGCTGCACTCATGGATGATTGACCCGATTCAAAATAGGAAATCATATTAATAGTTTGATCGTTTTGCGGAATATTACAGTTTCCCCTTATTGAGTCTTGGTGGAGGATCATGTATATAAATTAGCTCCCCCGCATCGATCAACTTTTGCACTTGCATCTTTAGATTCCTGCATCGGTTTGTGGAGTGGCTCCGATAGTAATGATATTCACAATACTCCTTTGAATTCTGCGTGTGTGAAGGCTGTTTTTCTTGTGTCCATGGCCATTGAAAATCTTGTCTGTTCTTTATTGCATTCAGGATTTCTGAGTAAGAGGTGTTGAGTTTACTGAAAATTTTCTCCTCAAATTAGAGGATAAACTTTCTTCTATCTTCAGACTTTCCTCGCTTTGATTCAATGTCAGGAGTTTCTTCCGTAACCCTCTTTCCGGAACTGGTTGACGGTTCTACAAAATTTGCCTTGTTGGCATTCCCCTGATGCTGAGATATTATTATGGGATGCTGCCTTTGTATGTCCTGTAATCTTGCACATTTTTCAATACTATCTCTGAGATCCCCTTTGTTTTTCGGGTTTTTATCATGAATATCAACAAAAAGTTGGCTTTCTCGGTTGGTTATCCCACATATATAACAGTGGTAACAACTTCTGGGGTTACATCCCCTACTGCTTGACAGATCGTCTGCCAACGATCTGTATAATCTCGGATGGTCTCCTCTGTCTATGATGCAAGAGAAAATAGTTTGTACATCCCTGCATCCGCTGGCTTATTATACATGTAGGTCTCTAGGAACTTGCGGGTCAATTGTGTATAGAAATGCACTGACCCTTCTGAAAGAGTATCATACCATGCTAAAGCTATCCCTTTCAAGCTTGACGGAAAATACCTGCACATAACAACATCATCTTGTTCCCACCGGGTCATGATGCGGTTGTAATACTTCAGGTGAGTTGTTGGATCTTTTGTCCCATCATAGCATTCAAAAATGGGAATGTTATACTTATGCGGTATTGACGCGTACGCTAGGTGTGGTGCCAACGACGTTCTTGTTGCTTCTTTTAACACTTCTTCTAATCGCCTACCCTCTTTATTTTTCAAAATTTTAATTTCTTCTCGCATTTTCTCCATGTCCTCACAACATTTTTGCCATCTGTTATTTTACAACTTCGAATCATCAAAATCCAATCTAACTGGTTCATTCCGCTGACGTGCGGGTTCCACAATCATCACTCTCTGATCTTTATTGACTTTTGCTTTTATTCTTGCGGGTTTGTTGGAACTTACTTCTTTCCCCTGTATTCTAGTTGTGGATGGTTCTGCATCATGCTGGGCTTTTTCTTTGAGCATTTGGTTTTCTTGGGTCAAAAGTGCATTTGTTCCGCACAAGTATGTTGTACCTTGCGCATCTCATCCATTTCTTCCATTAATTGTTGAATGGGGTCAATACTATTTTGAGAAGTTTCTTCAGATGAATGACTAGTTGTTTGATTTTCAGAATTGTTTACTTGATCATTCATGGGTTGTTGCCCTTGTGATTCTCCCATGATTTCCCTTTCTTGAGGAACCTCTATTGCCTGACTCCCTAAATTTCCTGTATTGACATCTTGATCCTGCATGGTTCTATGTGTCACTGTTTCCATTTATGTGATCCCTTTTGAGATGTTGTGATTTCTTCTTAGCTCAGTCTTATGTTGATGTAGGAATTTCTTTACCAATATTCTAAAAGAGTTCAGATAATAAGTTATCTGTTTCAAAAGGTTTTATCATTCATAATAAGTGTATAATGCAATCTGATAAAAAGAAAATATTAAACTTAGTTCTTAACAAATCATATACAAACTGGGTAATTTCTAATTTACCACTGGTTTTACAAGTTCAAGTGCAAACAAGTTAACATCAAGTTCGAAAAGTCAATTGAAAACTTATTTCACTGTTTTTTTCAAGAATCAAAAATTTAGTTAAACGTAAAAATCAAGAACTAAATAAACGTAACATAATTGTTTGGTGAATATTTATGAACTAAATTTTCAAATCAATGATTTAAAGAATATCCTAGGTAATATAACATATATGTGAGGTATGAAATAATGAAATTATGTGTATGAACATAATGACCAAATCTATATATACATTAACTGAATAATTCAGAATAAAACTATATGTAAAGTTTTTTCAATATGTATTTTGATCATTTTATTTTAAGGAAAATAATTTTCCAACATAACACGATTCACGATTTTTAAAAATAAAATTTTTGATAGGTAGAATAAATTTTTTGCTACCTCCCTGTTTCTAGCGCCAAATTGTGATTGCCAAAAATATAGTGTCTTTGGATCACAACCAAAAGAATTTGAAGTATAGTAAAATTCGATTCCTTACCATAAAATCAACTCATATTAACATTTAGAAGATGGTAATCAATCACAATTAGAAATGAATTTACTCAAGCATTTAACGTGGTTCGACAATCAAGTTGTCTACATCCACGGGTAAAAAGATTTGTATCATGTTTATTATTCATCATCATACATTACAGAAGAAAAGTATACTATTAAATCATAATCATATTAATCAAGGATCAATTGAATTAAATATTTACACATGTCTCATACCTAAACTCTTGCTCTGATTCTATGCCTTAAGTCCAATTTTCCTCCAGAATTTTCCGTCCCATTTCCTGTTTATGAGCTTGGTATTTATAGCCAATTTGATGGGTCCCTCCAATTTACCCTTCCACCTATTTATTCTTATCCATCCTTGGTGTGAAATGCAGTCCCGCAAAACCTATTTGCACTTTCCGCAAGACTTGATCATGCCTCCCGTAAATCTTATCATGCGTATTGCTTGTTTCCCGTAGTTTCCCACTGGTTATCCCGCAACTCTTCTGCGGTCTTGTATTTAAATTATTGTTTTTGGATTTGGATAAACGTTACGGTCTTACAAGAATCATAGCATGTCTGACATGTGGCTCTTAAAAGTGACTTGTCATGCCGCAACTTATAAAGTTGATACGTGTTTCTCATGCAACAACAATCATCATTACTTTTTATTGTGCCAGGCTTTCCCGCAACCTGGTGTCAGTCAGGCAGCAAGGCTATCTATTTTGAGCAGTGTGCCTCGCTTTCCCACAACCCACGTGTCGATCATGTATTTCCGCTGTCAGGTTCAATTCTCATCGACTTTTCATATGTCAGTTCTTCTCCAAAGGTTTTGTTTCAGTGTTTCTCGTCCCACAGTAACTCGCTCCTTCTCCAATAGTTTTTGGACATGCGTAGCTTGGATTTTATTCCCTCACAACACTGTTGAATAATTTATGGCTATAAACTTCCTAAAGACAACAGCTTGCCCATAACCAGAAATTTCAACTCTGCAATATATCAGTGCCTCTCCGGCAAGGTTTCGTTTAGTTATTTTTATTATTCCTCTTTATTCTCAGTTGTTTATTAGGAAATGGAAGAAAGTTCATCAGCAGGCTTGTCCAGGCTTATAAGGTGTGACTCTGAGATACTGAGCTAGCACGCAGTAGATTGCTTTATGAATTTGAAGATTTAGAATACTGATAAGCTTGCTTTACATTATGAATCCTGAATTTCGACAAGCAGTCAATCATGGATCGCTCATTGGTCCGCAGGACAGAAATAGAGTTGTGTTCCGTTTCTTGGTGACAAAAGGTAAAGTTATTTCTACTAAGAAGCTAGAAGTTTGGTCGACATACACACAACTGTTGATAATTGTTTTTACATTGCCAAGCAGAGTCAAGAATCAAGATGGTTCCAGCATCAAAATAGTCAGGAATTCAGTCAATACAAGGAGCTACCGCTACACATTTCTTAGGCTCCCCTCAAAGTTGAACGGTTTTTGCTCATCATTTACTGGTTTTGCTACTCTTGCCAAATAAACCAAGTTATATAAGAGTGGGTAAATACTGTGGGGAGAAAAGTTTTGACTTACACCATATTTGTTTGGATCTGACTCGTAATTTGAATCTGACTCAGATTTAGAATGAGTAAGATGTTAGATCGTTTGTTTTCTTTTCAACTTTTCTGATGTCTGACTCGAAATCTGATTCGATTCATACATCTGACTCAGAGTTATTTGAATCAGGCATTATTTTGTACCTAATTCGTTAGGCATATATCTAACTTGAATATATTTTTTTTTTCTATTAACTCTATTAACTTTTATTTTTAAGTTAGGTATAATGAGTCAGATTCAGATAAGTCAGATCGAGACATCCTATTTTTTATATCCATAGTCATTATAAAATATCACTCTACTGATTTGCTAATATAATACTCCTTCTTTTATATGAAAAGAGTTACAATCACTTCTTTCATTTTAACCAAATAATAGTAATTCTTTTTCTAGGACAAAAATAATATTTGTTTTCTTCATAAAATTTCCTGAGTTTTAATAACACAATACTAATTTTATATGATTTCTATATCTTAAAGAAAAACAGTTCAGATGATCTTGAAACCTATGTAGTACATGAGAACTAGATTATTGATTATATATGAATACTGCAACACTTGAATATATATATATATACACAGTAGGATAGAAATTTAGCTTTCGACCATTCTGTGTATAAATCATTTTTTAATTCGATTAATTATTTGAGGCACTAAGATCACAAAACAAACTGATGGGTTTAGCTAGCCGTTCAGGGGAAGGATATCCCATAATGGGTTTCTCCGTTTACTAAATAAAAAGCAACCGATTATTATTTATATTGTTCATATATGGTTGATTAAGAAAGATTATATTTATTTATATTATTTATATTTATTTACTTGACGGAACGGTCCATGAGTCTTGGACTTGTTTGCTAGGTTGCAATTAAGGAGTACGTTATAATTGAAATCTTTTTAATCTTACGAGTGGTGTGTTTAATTGGGTGAGTTGTTACATCATAAGGATTTATAGGTTCTCTCCTGCAAATTTGAATAAAATTTTAAACAACATTTAAAAAATGTGAAGGATACATGGATTTTATATCTTGTGTGCTCCAAATGTGAAGGATAGATGGGATTTGATATCATTTGTGCTCCAAATTTGAGGATGGAGATAGATAAACAAACCACTACATATATGCTTTTACAAAAGCAAATGTACAAAGATGGCTACTTTATGATGATACAATTTTATGCATCCCTACGTAATATTTTCCAAGCCTTTTTAGATGTTCTTAGTATATATACTTTGATGGGCAAGTCTGGTCCTAAAGCAGGGCAAACAGAACTTTGCTCTATCAAGAGTGATTGGTGAAGATCGAAATTAATGAACTCGGCTTTGTTAAAAAAATGGTGGTGGCGGTTTGGCTTATGGAAAGATGCTTTGTGGAGGAAGATTATAATTGAAAAATTTGGTGAAACGTCAAACGGTTGGGAAACTCTCCAACCTAAAGGTTCAAAAGGAGGTAGCCTTTGGTATAACATCTACAAAGAGTTAGAAATTTCAATAAACATATCAAATTCAAGGTTGGCGCGGGTGAGGAAACTAGATTTTGGGAAGATGTTTGGATAATGGATAAAAAACTATGTGATATGTTTCCTTTGGCTTATGAAGCCTCAAGGACCAAGGAGCTCGTGGTAGCACGCATGTTCGATGTAGTTGATGGCGAGATAGTTTGAAAATTTATGGCTAGACAAAGGTATTCTCAAACCATCTCAAATGAAGTCTCAAGCATTTCAATTATTCTATCTTCTTTCTTTTTTCAAGAAGGAGTTTCGGATACTCGTGTTTGGGACGGAAATATAAATGGTCAATATACGGTTAAAGATGGCATGAAGGTCGGAGAGGTACAAGCAACGCCAACTTTCACTGTAGATGTTGTGTGGAGCCGGAATTACCCATGCAAAATCAACTTTTTTCTTTGGCTCCTTGCTCATGATAGGGTAATGACAAAAGACAAGCTCATAAGGAGGGGCATGGAGGTTTCTAGCCTTTGTTGCTTTTGTGGCGAAATTGACGAGACAAGTGAGCATCTTTTTTATGATTGTTGGAGGATCCGAAGGATTTGGGATTACTTTAGTGAAGGGTCGAGAAATAATTGGAGTTATAACTTCAATGTAAACTTGGAAGCTCAATTGGGGTGACGATCACCTTAACCAAATTGGGAACAACATCTCGGTTGTTATTTGGTGGAGTATTTGGAGGGAGCGCAATGTAAGAGTTTTCGCAAACAAAAGAAAAAGATTGGAAAGTATAATTAGAAGCGTTAAAATTTAAGCTTTCTTTTGGGCGGAGTCGAACACAAAAATGCTAGGTCTAACCGCCAATATGGTTATAGCTCTTTGGGACTCACTATTTCGGCCCCATTAATGTGTGTCTTCTGTTTTTATTTTTATGTTTTTCCTCTTTCTTTCTTTGTTCCTCTTAGTTAGTTTTTATTAGTATTCATTGGGTTGAGGTACCCACAAAAATAGTTTCTTTCGCAACGTCTGGCAAGTGAGAAGGCAAAAGCACAGTTATGGTCAAGTTCTTGAACATGTGGGGTCCTCTCATTCACTCACTCTCAACAATTAATGGACGTGTTTCACTATGACGTTGAAATGTTTAGCATGTGTATATCATGTCTTCAAGCGATTTGGTAATTAAATGCATGTACATTAGTTTTATAGATGTTTTTTTCATAGATTAATTTGTTCTTCTTCGAATAAAATTATGCATGTCTATAATATATTCCTTTTGTTTATGGAAAATTATTAATATTATTTTTTTTAATTTAATCTAAAAATAAATTACTTTAAAAAAAGGATAATAATTTTTTTTTTAAAACAGAGATAATATCAAACTACTTGATAAAATGCGTCAAATGAATACCATAATCCTTATTCTAAACATGTAAAATTATTTATCCGCACAGTTTGTTTGCTAAAATACTTAATAGTACATTAAAGAACTGCCATGATCGATGGTGGTGTATATGTTTCCTACAACCGATCTCAGGATTATGTTTTTATTGTTTATCTCAAGAAAACACTAGGTGATACAGGATAACACGAAACATAATCCTAATCAATTGTAGGAAACACATGCACCACCATCATGGCTACAAATTATGAATGGCTAAACTGAATTTTCAAAGTGGAGCTCGCGCATAGGACAGGGTGTTTGGGCTCTATTTGATTCTACGTTTCTCTGGTTCTCCCTATCATTTCTTCCTCCCAGAACCTGAACCATTCTTTTCAACGACCTGGCTAACCTCTCTTTCTCTCACGCATCCAAAATCATTAACTTGATCTAATGAGAAGGCATACAAAGGGGCCATGCGTAACTTAATTCAGCTAGTACCATGTATGCAAGGAGTATATATATTTCCTTGCTGATAACTGTACAATATTCCACGAGTTAAATGTTAAAATAGACCATTACTATTCATGAATTGTAAACTCTTGAGTTTAAAAGCTTCGTTAAACCTTTAATATTTATCAATGGTATGGTACATGTATCAGTATTATACTCTCTTTGTCCCACGGAATAAGTTAGGTTTGTTAGGTTCTGCATATTAGATCCATTTTTATTTTATTTTTATGTTTTTTATTTATTTATCCTTAAGCATGAAGTATTTTTATCTTCAGGATTAATAAAAAACAACATAAAAGAAAAATGATCTCCCTATTTGTTAAAAGATAAAAGAAAAGAGATGAGTGGTCCTCGTATAGGCAAGACCTATGTTGTTAAAGGCGTCCGAGACGCTCGCCTAGGCGCCAAAAACGTACGAAACGTGAACGAGGTGCCTTGTTATTGAGACGCCAAAGACACAAAAGGAGGAAACTACTACCTTTCATTTATTTATTTTTCTGATCGCCTTGGGCGCCTTAGGCGTACCTAGGCGCTAAAAGTGTGAAGCTTCGCTTGGCGCCTCGTCTCACGCCTCACACAACATAGGAAAAAACAATTATCTTCAAACATTTAATTTTCATTCTATAAAACCGGCATATCTTTTTAACATATCCATCTACAGTAACTAAACCTATTTTTTTTAAACAAAACACTTAAACAATTTTCTGGAGCTTACAATTGTTCTAAAAGAACAGGATTTTGATTATTTGACACATGAAGTGACACATCCACGTGGCACAAAAGACAAAAAAAATAAAGACATCCCACTCAAATGAAAACGGTCGGGTCGTGTTAGTCGAGCATGCAATTCATTAAACCCATATTTTTGAGCGGATTTTTCTTTCACTTTTCTTTCCTCTCCTCCTTCTCATCTGAGAGAAAAGCATCATCTTATTCAAACTGATTTCCAGTCGAATCATCAAACCCTAACACTTAGTACGATTGAATAGAAGTCGATGATACGATCAAACTAGGGTTTTCTTCAAACTAGGGTTTCATCATCATCTTCTAGGTCTCTTTAAACGACAGCAACAACAATCAGTTTCAGCAGGTAATCCTTTCTTCTTACTCCTTGTCCAGTGAACTATTTGTTGATTTGTTGTTTCTTATATTTGGTAATTCATCAAGTAGGGTTAATGGCTTTTTTTATATAATTTTTCATTATTGTTTTTCTAGTGAATTTGAGTAATTTCAAATTGAAAAGATTGATTTTTTGAGAATGGGGTTTGATTAAATTGGGTTAATTTCATCTGGGGTTTGATTGAATAATGTTTCTTTAGAGTTTATTGATTGATTATTGTTATTTTTGTTCGATCTCATACTTTGGAATTCGTTGTCTTTTTTCTAGCATGTCAAGGTAGAGTTTATTGATTGAATATTATTTCTTTTACAGATTCGAATGGAAGAAGATGATGTGTGTCCGTCGAATCCGCAGACACCCGAAGAAGCAATTGTATGTTCATCGAATCCGCAGACACCCGAAGAAGAAATTGAATATTCATTGAATCCGGAGACAATACCCATGTCGGTTCCTTCTATTAATGATGAGTTCGAAACATTCGAACTTGTTCACAAATTTTACAAAGAATACGCAGCGGCGATGCACTTTAAAATTAAAAAACGATCAGTAAACTTATATCCGGGTACCAACGTAATTAGATGGGCGAAGCTAAGTTGTTCGCGGGAAGGTGTTAACATGAGTAAGCAACCAAAAAAAGCCAAGCCGCGAAGAACTATTAGAACAAACTGCAAAGCTTCGATTCGGGTTGTTCTAACAACAGATTTGAAGTATATGATCAGCCAGGTTACACTTGAGCATAATCACAACTTCGCTACTCATTCGAAAGCTAATTTCTTTAAAAGACGTGATCCATGTAATCTATGGTTGCAGGACTCCCTGTTTGGTCTAGCAATTGCTTGTGCTGTTGTAGTTTTGATCTTCATTCTGGAATTTTGTATCTCAATGACATCAGCTTAGAAAGTTGAATGTTCATTCAAATGACTTGTATTCATGTTTATTGGAACCAAAAACTCAAAAATATTGAATGACCTGACAGCCGAAAGAGTTGGATCTACATCCTGTAGACAGCAGCCTGTAGAAAGATTTTAATATAAACATTTCTCTCAAACACAAAAAAGGACTGTATATCTTAATGGAGTAACATCATCATATAGACAGATTCACACAATCCAAATAATGATTTTTTCCTGCCATCTTTGTACTTAAAAATATTTGAAGTACCCAGAAACAAAATTAAGATAAGAAAAGAAACAAACTAAACCAAGATAATAAATTTTTTAATTTATTAAATATGAATCAATTCACAGTTACTCAAGCTCTGAAAGTTCTACAAACATACAACACAGTTCTACAAACATAATTAAGAAACTCCAGAAACTCCCCTGGTTTCATTTGGTTCAAACTCTACGAGATGAATACAAACTCCACACTTTTTAACATGACTACAACTCCATACTTTTTAACTTCTTCATGAGATTTTCACAGAGTTCTAGATGACGCTTCACACTCCACCTCTAATTCAAATACAGCTGTATTGACTTTCACACTTTGTCGAGACGAATCTGTTTCCGTTGTTGTCCTACTTTCTGTATTAACTTTCCTAGTCGAAGAACTACTTGAAGTAATCTCGGTTACGCTGTAGCTGCATTCCTAGTTAAAAGAAAAAAATAGTTTACTAATTGTGTTCATGCAATATAATTATAATACGATATGCTTACATAAATAAGAAAACTTACATCTAAATAGAAGGGAATTTATAAGTCTTTTTTCCATCATCGTGAGCACGTATCACACAAAATCCTCGACAACAACCACAAGGACGAAGTTCATCCAACCAACGCCAGAATCCACATCCTTTATTATTATGACCGTTTCCCTGCTTTACATAACTATATTATAAGTGACTGACAAACTTAAAAGGATTATAAAAAAGGGATTACACACCGATAGTGGACATCTGGTAAAGTGCCGGTTTGGATTCTTTTCTGTTCTCGCCATTTTTGTTATGCACAATCCCTTTCCACAATTGCAAGGTATTGCCGACAAATTATTGTTCCAGTTTGTTAGTGCCATATGTTTCCTGTAAGATAAACATGAAAATATATGTACTTTGTTACCTCAAATATGCAAATAAAAAGTGATGCAACAGAGAAAGACCCACTTTACATTCAGTTAAAGTATTAACATCATCAAAAAGCTAAACCAAACTTCATCATCCAAACTATAATCATTCTTTTTCAAATACGCATGAATGACACTTACTGATATAAGAAATGCAAGAAGTACTGTATTAACCAACTTAAAACTACATATGATGATGGTGAACCTTTTAATCTCCAAACAATACAAGTAAAAGGCTCTAAAATGATTCTTGTTTCGTTTGTAAATATAAAGTATTGTTTCTCTGCTGCAGTCTTTGTTCCCAAATTCAGTTAACAATATACAGAAATTCCCAACTATTGGTGTGCCTGACAGATCCAGAGACAAATTCAGTTAACAATATCAGCAAATTTCATAATTCCCAAATTCAGTTAAACCCTAATTTGAACTAATAGAAACATGTTCAATTCAATAAAACCCCCAAATTGAATTTAACAGTAACATTTTTAATTCAATCAAACCCTAACCAAACACCAAATTCAATCAAACTCTAACCAAACATGTTCAATTCAATCACCCATATTGCAATCATTTGCATCATAGAAACAAAAACGTACCAGCTACTTCAATTGTGCGTGCGAAGAAGATGATGATTATAGTTTGAAGAAGATGCTTCCAGATGATGATGATTATACTTCAAATATACCCTAGTTTGAAGAAAACCCTAGTTTGATCGTACCATCGACTTCTATTCAATCGGACTAAGTGTTAGGGTTTGATGATTCGAATGGAAATCAGTTTGAAGAAGATGATGTTTTTCTTTCAGATGAGAAGGAGGAGAGAAAAGAAAAGTGAAAGAAAAATCCGCTCAAAAATATGGGTTTAATGAATTGCATGCCCGACTAACACGACCCGTCTGTTTTCATTTGAGTGGGATGTCTTGACTTTTTTGTCTTTTTGTACCACGTGGCTGTGTCACTTTGACTATGTCATTTTCATGTGTCAAATAATCAAAATCCAAAAGAACATAATACGGTTTAATTATTTAAATATATCATGTCAAGGTATACCCATTGAAAATTGCTAGAAGCGTGTATATAGGGAACTTAGTTAAATTATATAGATGCAAAATTGGATATGAGCAAAGCTTTTGACAGGATAGAATGGTCTTTCATCTTAGCCGTCATGCATAAAATGGGGTTTTCTGATAGTTGGTGTAGCCTCATAAACCAGTGCATATCCACATCCACCTATTCCATCATTCTTAATGGAGTGCCATGCAAATTTTTCAAGCCTTCCAGAGGAATAAGACAAGGGGACCCCCTTTCCCCATATCTCTTCATAATCTGCATGGAGGCCCTCTCCAAAATGATTGAAAGCGCCAATGATATGTGCTTCCTGAGTGGAACAAAAATCTCTATATCGGGCCCCCCGGTCTCTCATCTTCTCTTCGCCGATAATTACCATATCTTTATCAAGGCAAATCAAATGGAAGTAAAAAACCTCCTTTCCATCTTAGAGGAATTTTGCCAAACAAGTGGCCAGTGCATCAATTTCAACAAATCGGGAATTTTTTGTAGTAAGAATATTGAAGAAGGATTTCAGGAAACAATGGGGGCATGGATGGATATGCCTAGAATGATGGAAGAGGAGAAATACCTCGGATTCTCCTTTTCCGAAAAAGAGCTAGAACCCTAACCTTTGAATCTGTTCTGAAGAGTATGGAAAATAGACTCCAAGGATGGCAATCCAAAATGATTTCCCAAGCTGGAAGAACTACTTTGATTCAATCGGTCATAAATACTCTTCCCAATTATCAGATAGGCTGTCTCGAAGTGCCAAAAAAATCCATAAATGCTATGGACAAAATTCAAAGGAATTTCTGGATTAACGGGAATACCAACAATAGGGGTCAATCCTTAGAGGCCTGGGATTCCCTTTGCCAACCAAAGAGTATAGGAGGTCTAGGTTTCAAGAATCTGACCTGTTTTAATGAAGCCATGCTTACCAAACTTGCCTGGAGATTAATTCACAATGAAAATGATCTTCGGGCAAGGGTTCTGAAAGCTCGGTACTTCCCAAATTCCAGCCCCCTGATAGTCCAAAAAAACTCGAGGGACACTTGGATTTGGAGAGGTATCCTAAAAGGCATAAGCAACATCCGGGATCACCACTTCTGGTGCATTGGTGATGGTACCCAAGTCAGGATTTGGGACCATAACTGGCTTAAAAGTATGGATCCGGACGAAGTCACAGAGAGACAAAGAAACTCTGGGCTTTCTTGGGTTAGTGAGATCATTGATCTCAAAAACCATTCCTGGAATTACCCTATCATTAGGAATCTCTTCACTAGAATCCAAATTGATGAAATTTCGACCATTCAAATCCTCCCGGAGGGTAAGGATGAAATGGGATGGAACCTCACTACCAATGGAACTTTCTCTGTTGCTTCTACCTACAAAAAATTAGTCCAAAAAAATATGCCCACATCAAGATCCAATACCGTGGATTCTGGAGTATGGAAAAATATTTGGCTAATCAAAACCCCATACAGAATAAACCTCCTCATTTGGAAATTGGAAAAACAAACTTTGAAAGTCAGAAGTAAAATCTTCAAACACAAAGACACTGCGGAACAACTTTGCCCAATCTGTAACAAGCATATAGAAACTAGCACCCATCTCTTTATGCACTGTGACCTAGCAAAGGAAGTCTGGCAGACCCTCTGGCCCAATGTGTACACCAATATGTTGTCTTACAACGGCATTTTTGAATGGATAAAATTTTGGCATAAGCATAGTATCATATTTTCTTTCAAAAACAAAGTTTCAATTGCCTATATATCCCAAATCCTTTGGAGAATCTGGAAACACAGGTGTGACATTATCTTTGAAAAGGTAAAACCCAACCCCACCACAGTCATCCACATCATAGCCAAATCTACAGTTCCCCCCCACCTCCAATCCATCAATATCAACAATAGGAGAGTCTTAGATAATCAAAGCAATCACCCTATCCCTAACTACAACCAAACCCAAAGTATTCTCAGACACCTCTCGTCAGGTAATGGAAATCGCCAAGTCTCCCCAACCCATCATCAGAACCCAATCACTCCTAGTACCCATAAACCAATTACAGCAGTTACCTTAACTGTCAGAGAACCAAACCAAATTGCGCGGCCAGCTCCCCATTCCCAAAACCATCCAAGCGGACCAATCCATACCAACACCAACAACAATCAAGCCCCATCTACTACCATAACCAACCCTTTCCTACAAACTCAGCCGAAACATAAGCAATACAACTTGAAAGCCATAACTTCAGAACAGGGTCTTGTGTCAACTTGGGAATCTACAGATATTAACTATGTCATTATAAACTTTGATGGCTCCTTTTCTATATCTGACAATACAACAGGTTACGGAGCAGTAGCCCGTACCCCAAAGGGCACTTTCATAGCAGGCTTCTCCGGGGTAGCAAGGGTTGGAACTAGTCATCAGGCGGAAGCGATGGAAATGAGAGAAACTTTCATCCTATAGAACAGGGATGGAGACACATTTTGTTCCGGGGGGATGCAAAGACGCTCATCGACGACGTCAATGACATCACAACTTCGAGTCCTTGGTCCTGTCATGCTATAATAGTAGACTGTAAACGTCTTTTAAATTTAATTAGGTCTTGTAATCTTACCTTTATTGGAAGAGAGGAAAACAGGATAGCGAACTCTATTGCAAACTATGCTCGCATAGATGGGGTGGGAAAGAAATGGAGCGATCCTTCCCCTTTCCTTACCCAATTAAATGTAGATCTTTGTAGCCCTCTTTTCAAGTAATGAAATTTCGTTTTAAGTCAAAAAAAAAAGATGCAAAATCCTGATAGCCATAATCTTTATTTATTTTCTTACCATTGAATATAACATGAGTTTTTTGTTTCACCGAGTTATTTTTATTTTTTTAATTTTTACAATATCACCATTATAAATTAAAATATTAGACGATGATATCAGTGACATGAATTCTTAATACTCGTTAACATTAAATTCGTCATCGATTAAAAAAAATTTAAATCTTTTTCAAAAATGAGGTTATTGTTTTATAGCCGTCTCTGGTCACTACAAAACCAAAAGAAAAAGGAACAAAAACTTAGTGAAGTAGGAAAACAAGAAGTTCACGGCAGATAGGCTAAAAACTCAAAACTCAAACAAAACATGCACAGCCTGGGAACAGAGCTGATTCCATGAAAGATACTGGTGACTCCGCAATATGCCTTTTCTCCATTTTACGCTTAAACATCTCCAGAGTACGCACCCTCCAAAATCAGAACCAAAGTAAACCAAAGAGCTATGGGAACCTGCCTCTCCCGAATATTCTCACATCTAAGCTTTTACTTATAAAAATGAACATCAAAGATACATATACCTCAGAATACATAGCAAGATCTACATACAACTCTACTGATATCAAAAAGAAAAACCCCACAAAAGACTATCAAGAAACCAACACCAAGACGACGACTTAGGTGGATCAAAGAAACTCTTACCTGCTCACATTAGGGAAAGATATATTGGACAGTACCTGAAAAGAATGTTCAAATTTATAATATCCGTTAAGACTGCTCCACATTCTTATCGTCAAAGATTCGATCACTGCCATTATTCCAAATGCTCCAACATCCATGAATTAGTTACTAATTAACTTTCTAATAAACTACTTTTGAGCTTAAGGGTCAGGTCTCATAATAATGTTATGAACTTGATTCTCTTCATTGATGGAAAGATACAAGTAAGTAGTTACAAGATCTTATTTGCTTGATCTTTGTCTGATATTAACACTAATTGATCATTAGCACACTGACAACCGATTTAAATTAGCAACCCTAGCTGGCTAATGGTTTAAAACGGTAAATTCATGATTAGAAACACACAGTTGATTGTCAAGCTTAAGTTGGATCATCAAATTAATCAATCAAACATGTTAGGATTACATCTCACAATATATGCTATTACCAATTAACATGCAATCTGTGATCAATTATTCAAGTCTGGTCATATTCACTTGAAAAGGCCACACACATTTATATTCAAATTAGACAAACTCATCACTTATTTTAGTATTCAAAGAAACTACAAAACCAGGTTTAGGTTTAAGCAACATATCACACGAGCCTCCAAACTCGAAACACACCAATATTTTACAAACTTTATACACATATGATGATATAACACAAAAACAAACAGCTCTTCACTATAAGCATGCAAAGAGAAGAAGACAGGAAACTAGGGTTATGATTCCACAAAACCCATTTCTAGCTCCGAATACCAACATGTCCAACCCAACTTAAGTAGTTAAGACCCGTTAAGACTGGATTGTGAAATTTAAAAGATCAGGCTTGAACCATCCTTGTTTGCATCCTTTAAAGCATCGATTCGCCAATGGTAGATGAAGAACAACAACAACAAGAAGAAAAGACATGATCAGCTCTTTTGAAGAGCTATTTTCAAACCTAACTATTTGACATGAAAAGTAACAATAAAACTTCAGCACCTGATTTGTATACCGTGTCTATATATATATATATATATACTGGTGTCTGTTTCGAATATATATATAGAGAAGCAATTACGTGTCACGGACATGAAAGGTATCAGGGACTTTGACAACGATATCATACATATGTGTAGATTTGAACTTGGAAAAGTCATTAGGTAGAGAGATTAGATCAATCGAATTTCTTTTGTGAAATTGGAGAAGATCTGCATCATCGTAGTATCTTTCCCAACCCAGAGCGGTTAAAATTCGTTCCAGCTGAGAATAAGATCTTATCTTTTGATTCGTCGGTACATGGACAAGTACTTTGCTAGTAGCCGGATTCTCGACTAAACGAATTACACCATTTTGCTTGAATACCCAAACTCCTGACATTTTCTTTTAAATGATTCTCTCTCGAAGTTTGAGAAAGTAGTACTATTTGGATTAAGTAAGTAGGGTTTGGGAAAATAAACAAAAGAAGAAGAAGATGAGCAGGAGGAATGATTGTATGATGAGGAGTAAGATTTAGTGTAGGGTGTTAGGGTTTATATATGAGTTGAGATTATAAGCAACTTAATAATTTTGGGAGTGGGTTATAAAGGAGAATTATGCTTTGTTTGCCTTCTGGTAGAGAATCTAGATAATGTGGGTCGTATTGGGTTTAATTGAAGAGTACATAAGTGCCACATGGGACTTTTTCATAAGACACAGATAGCATCAATCTCCGGGGGATGACTAGAGCAAAGCAAGTTGGAGAATCACAAAGGTTTTAATATTGTTGATGAATTTTCTCCCTACTGCCCACTTAGGGAATCGTTCTTCTTTCCCATAGCCAGCTTTCCATATGAATCATACAAATAAACAAACGTTCACTTCCTTGCACGTGAAACGATAGACCCACACAAAGAAATTGTGACTGTTGTTTCAAGACATTCAATATGTGGCTAAAGGATTGGCAAAGTAATGGTTCACAGCATCGATCGTTGTGGTAACACCGGGAAATTTGTTTTTAATTTCACACTTGCAAAGAAAGGGGGACGGGCATATAATGGGGCTAAATCAGGTTGCCCTATCAATTTTTAGTTGTTCTTGTTATTAGAAAGTTAAAAGGAGATTCTTTTTTTCCTTTAAATTTTCATTTTCAAAATAACATAGTTCTATTTTTGTATTCTAAAACTAAATCACGTTTGCCTACTAAATATGCAGATAAGTCTAAAAAAAATATATTCTTCCGGCCTTTGACCGGCTCACCGACATTGGTAACATACCTATCCAAGGAGAACATGAAATGGTAATATTTTCATATTCGATTTGCAATGAGAGATTTGCAATGAGAGCCGATAGTAAGTTGTCAAAAATGATGCTTTCCCATTTGACTAGCAATAAGTCGATAGTAGTTGTCAAATTCGAATAAACTATCTTTTGCAAAGATGAGAAAAAACATGCTTAATTTTAGCTTGAATTTCTCCCGTCGTGCCCTGCCCTGTACGTATTATTTCAGTGCATATCTTAGTACTACGTCAGCATTCTTAGTTCTATATCGTTTTACGATAAGACTCTTCTCTTTGTTGTTCAAGGTTTACTTGCGTGCTTCACATTTAGAAATTTCCATTTGAGAAGTTCTCCCCCCTAAGTCAGGATTGTGGACTATAATACTCTATGCTATACTTTTCAATGAAGAATACTGCCAGGATAATAAGATGGCATTTGTAAAACTAAGTAGTTTGTAATAGCAAAGAATGGATGAATATACAAGAGGTGAGAAACCCAATTATTAAACTTATAGTCAGATCTACTTCCTGGCCTCATCATCTTTTAGCCAATATAATCCAATCAACAAGGTTAAGGCCGACTTAAAGGTGGACTCCGGAATTTCCAAGCTGAACTCAGAGTTCGAGTTGGGTTTTGCTTGGTCTAGTACAAGTGTGTAAAAGAAACTTTTTGCTAGATACCAGGGTGGATGATGCAACTCCATCCATGAATTCATATGAATAGTTACCATCGTATTGACACCCAGACATAAAGGTGACAACATACAGAGTGGTGCATAACCAAAGTAAAGTTTCTTTTTGTCTATCGGATTGGGTTGGTAGACCCGGAGACAGAGTCGTCTCCCAATCAAAAACCAGAGACTTATCTACATCTTTTTGATTGGTCAAAATTTTCCGTATGAATATCTAAAGCTCAATGCATATTACGACAAACAAATATCTCCATATCTTATTTGTAGCCATTGGATTGATGACATACCCCAGGATTATAATGGTGAGAAATTTTGCTCATTTTGGCCCGGTTACATTTAATGCGCGCATAAATCGCCATAAAACAAGCATCCCATGTCCAAGTGACCAAGCCAACAGTTTGCCTTTTGTTATTTTATTCTACTTTATACTATTTGGTGACTTGCAATGTGAACAGTGGAGAAATGGAGAAGGAAGGATAATAAAATTCTTATAAAGAAAACAAGAATGTACAATGCCTTACATAGAAGGCAATAGCTGTTAAATCTAACAGTCAAACAACAACCCGACAATAACTCTCACCGGAAATAGAAATAGAAAACGCATCCAATTGTTACATGATAGTTATGATAATTGTGACTAGGGATACACTCTGTTCAGCTAAAGGTAGACATCAAACCATACACATACTTTCATTATTCCCCTGAGTTGAGCGGGTGATAAAACATTCAATTTGCCTTTCAATGTGTTTCGTTTGTCTTCGATGTGTCTTCATCTCTTTAGTGAGTAATTAGAGATTGTCTCAACTGGTAAACATAGACATGGAAAAAAAGCATCCTTATATATTTATTTGATCAATGGGTATAACCTATTTTATATAAATTTTACGAGTCTATAAGGGGAAATAAAGATGAGCCCCACCCCCACCCCCATGGCAAGGAAGACATAGTGAGTTTGGATATTAAAAACTGAAGACGGGCTGAAGGATATGCCATTGTGAAGAAATCGGCTACTTGTAGTTTTGAGTTGTTAAATGGTAGCACACTAGTTCCTTGCTTAAAATGATGTCGTGTAAAATGACAATCAATTTCAATTTTCTTAGGGCAATCATGGAAAACATCATTATGAGTAATGTGAATGACAGCTTTATTTTCACAGAAAAGAAGCGTTGGTTCAGAAAATTTCACTCCCATGTCACCAAGAAGCCATAACAACCAAACGATCTCAGAAGTAGTGCGAGCGAGAGCTCGATATTCAGCTTGAGCACTATAGTGGGAAAAAACCATTTTTTTCTTACTTCGCCAGGTAATAAGAGAATCACAATAAAAAAAACAATAACCTGTGGTGGAAAGACGATCAGTAACATTACATGCCCAATCAGAGTTGGAACACGCCCGGATACGAAGATCAGATATGGAAGAAAAATATAATCCTTGATAAAGTGTTCCCTTAATGTGCGTAAGATTAAAAAAAAAACAGCAAAATATGTCGAGTAAGTAGTAGACATGAATTGACTTACAATATGAACCGCACGACTGATATCTGGCTGAGTGATGGTTAAGTAATTAAGACTACCTATAAGTTGACGGTACAGTGTAGGGTTAGAAAAAGCCTCTCCAGCAGAAGGATTGTGATTCACATTCAGTTCAAGCGGGGTATCTGTAGTTTTAGCATCTGTTAAGCTAGCTCGCATAAGAGTTTCAGAAGCATACTTGACCTAAGAACAAAATACCCATTAGACGAGTGTTCAACCTCAATCCCTCAAAAATATCTAAGAGGTCCAAGATATTTCATCTCAAAGCATGTAGTTAAGTAATTCTTAAGAGCATCGATACCCTCTATGTCAATACCAGTAATCACCTTATCATCAACGCGCAATAAAATAATAACAATTCCTCGATTAAACAACTGGAAGAACATGTCAGAATAATACACACTTTGTGAGAATCCATAGTGAAGAATAACATTGTAAAATTTCTCAAACTATGCTCTGGGGGATCGCTTAAGTCCACATATCACTTTACGAAATTCACAAACTTGATTAGGAGAGTGATGTAGGCCTGGAAGTGGTTTCATGTTAACTTCTTCTTGAAGGTCTCCATGAAGAAAAATATTTTTCACATCCAACTGGTGAAGACCCCATTCCCAAGCTGTAACAAATGAAAAAAGAGTCTGAACACTGGTCATACGAGCAGCAGGGCAAATATGTTTTTGTAACCAATACCATACTCTTGAGTATAAACTTATGCAAGAAGACGATCCTTATAACGACCTATTAAACCATCATACTAAGTCTTTATTTTATATACCCACTTGCTCACAACAACAAATTTTCCAGGAGGAAGATCTACCATGTCCAATAACTCATTTGTCATTACTTGCTGCCAAACAGGGATTGATGAGGAAAACTTATAACACTTAGATTCATACAATGGTAGGATAATTGAGAAGTAATAATGATAATTAGAAAACTTAGCTGGTGGATGTCGAATACGAGAAGGAATAATAAGTATATCATAAGCTATATCTCTTCCGGAGGAATCAATTTCAGTACTTTGTGTAGAATGCCTAGAGGTAGACGAGGAAACTGTTGAAGGTGAGGTATCAGGTATAACATAAGAAGTATCAACTGAAGTATTAGGAACACTAACATGTGATGAATAAGAAGTATCAATAGAAGTATTAGGAACACTATCATGTGAAGAATTAGAAAAGTCGTCGAATGGATTCATATATATGAAATTCTCATATGATGGTGACTTCCTATTTGGAAGAGACCAAAATGGTATCTTTTCCCAAAATGAAACATGACAGAAGGTATGCAATTTATGACTTTCTGGATCATAACATTGATATCATTTATGTTAAATACCGTACCCTACGAAGACGCAAATAATATTTTTCTTACTCAATTTATCACATTCTCGCTCAGACAGAAGCACAAAACAAGTTGACCCAAAAATACATAGTTTAGAGTAATCAGGTAAAAATCCATAAAGGCGTTCATATGGTGAAATTCCACTAACAATTACAGTCGGTATCCTATTTATGGTATAAACAACAGATTCCCCCCAGAAATTAGAAGGAACAGAAGCAGAAAGCAATTGTGTGCGAGCAGTTTCAATAATATGATGATGTTTTCTCTCTGTGATACCGTTTTTCTTTCAGGGTATCTGTACAAGATAACTGAAATAAAGTACCTTTTGATTTTAGAAAATTTATGAATAGACTTGATATGTATTCTCAGGATTGATTGGCACGAAAGATCTTAATAGTTTTCAAAAATTGGGTTTTCACCAGGTAGCAAATTCCATATAAATTTACAAGAACTCAGATCTCGAATGAAATAAATAAATCCATGTATAACAAGAATAGTCATCAACAAATATAACATAGTATGGGGCTCCTCATTTGGTGGAAATTGGATATTTCTCCTAAACATTGGAATGCACGAAATCAAAAGGTGCAGTAGAAGAAGCTGATTTTTGATTGAAGGGAAAAGAAAGTTGTTTTGATAATTTAAAAGAAATAAAATGAGGTTATTAATCCAATTTTGTGCTTCCTAGCAAACCTTTACTGATCATGTAAGTAAGACAAAGAAAGGAAACGTACCCTAATCGAGAATACCAAGATATAAAAGGAGATGGATTAGGTTCAACTGCAACAAGAAAGGATGTACCTGATTGTTTGGGTATCTGTAGTATGTCGAGGAGAAATAACCGACCAAATCTATGACCTATTCCAACTTATTTTCCTGTTAAACGATCCCGAATAATACGACCAAAAACTGAAAGTTCAGTGTCAAAATCATGAGTACATAGTTTTCCTGGTGATATGAGATTCATTATAAACTTTGGAATAAGTAAAACATATGGAAGATTAATTTTTTATCAACTAATTTGACTACACCAATAAGACTAGCATGAAGACATATTCCATCTATCGTATGGATTTTAGGTGAAGTGATTGGGATAAATGCTCAAAATAACGTGAATTATAATTCATATGATTAGATGCCCTAGAATCACGAAACTGACCAGTTGATTTTATTTTTTTTAATGGAACTGAAAGAATGAAATAAACAGAAGAACAATCACCAACGGATAAAGTATGTAAAATCATATCTTGTATATCTATTATATTGGTTGTAGTATAAACAGAAGAATTTAAATAAGGACTTGGTCGGATATAGTTAGTTGGAACCGACAAAGCTCGATTAACAGCATACATGGTGGATAATAACTCACTGAAATTGAATCCTCTAATGTCGATGGACAAGAAAACTTTCTCAAAATCTATCCCTCTATTTTGAATAAACAACACTATTGACAGACAGTATGTTTATGCTGCGACAAAAAGTATTCTGACACTAAACTTGTTATATATAAATAATTTTATAAATAGAATTTATAAAATTAAAAAATAAGAATTAAAGGAAATGGGATAGATTAAGGTAAATAGTACCGATTCTGACATGAGACTTCACAAGGGATTTCACCTTGGACTGTAAACAATTGATTTCAAAATACTGAACCAAAGAAAAATAATATAGATATCGACAAAAAAAAAGTGATATAAATAATATAACAAAAGGTAAAAGTACAACAAAGATTAGACATTGATAAAGGATTTCCAAAAGATAGTAAGGAAGACTGGATAAAGAAGACTCAATCGCCGTCGAATCTAAGTGTAAAGCGAAGTCTAAAGTTGGATCATCTTTGGCTCTGATACCATGATAAATATAGGCATGGAAAAAGATATATACATAATAATAAGGAATTACACACAACATAACTACAATTGTGGGGGATAGTATAGTTGAATATTTTAACATCAACATTTATATCTGAGCTTTAAATTCAAACTTATCATTCCAACATTTGGTGGGTTCAACCGAGAAGTGTTCTAACAACATATTTTCGTTTGTATTATACGAATTTATTTTAATAGGAAAGATGAGTACTCATATGTTCCATAGCCACCATTAATCACCAACACTACCACTTCCACAGCAACCACCTACTATCACCACCGATACTGCTTTTATCAACGCCCACCGCTACTAACACCAAGGCCTCCTCTACCACTCACCAACACCCACCACAACTACTGACGTCCGCCTCCACTATTAAATTCACCACAAATGTCTACTGATATATTTATTAGTTAATTCATCATCAATTAATGAAAACAATTTTATTAGCATAAATAACGAACTATTCGATTTGGGGAAATTAATTGGCATTTATTTCCAAGCAGATAAAGAATTAAACTTATATGAAGTTTATTGGGCCCATGTGACCATTTATCATACTTTAATTTAAACTATGATCCCTTGGACTCATCATCCAAAAGAAATTTTAACCCCTAGTTGTCTAAGCAAAGTTATATATTTTCTAGTTTTTAATAAATATACTAGTAAGTAACCCGTAAAACGTGTTATCCACAAGGAAAATTTGATTTTTTTTACTTTAATATTTTTCTTTTATCATTATTTGTTTCTGTATTTGTTTTCTTACGAAACTTAGTTTCATTATTAAATATTGGGCGGCATGGATATTTTATCCAGTTATATATTTTTATTCTTAGTTATTTGTGATTATGTATCATTTGAACAAAATTATTAGTATTAAAAGGAAGTTTATAAATTAAACCATGAATACATAGTGTAATACATATATTTTGAGCGAGTCTGTGCACCCATGAAATATATGTTATTTTGTATATTATAAGGTGAGATTTGATCTAGAAGACTTAATAAGCTTGATTTCAATTGGTTATTTAGAAATATAGTTAGACTTTATTTCATTGAGTGATTTAATACATAGGTGCCCATGAATTATAAGATGATTCTTTTGCATAGTAATAATGTAATCGATTTGCTTAGAAGAGGTAAGGTCCATATGTGTAGTTTAGCTAGATAGTTAAACCTCATATCATGGAGCCAGTCTATGGGTGTTTTTGTTTTATGATGATTTAATACATTATGGGATGCTCATGTGCACTAAAAGGTGAATTATATGTATCTTGAGTGAGAATTTAACTACTCACGAATTATCAGATGATTTCGTAAACTATATGGTGAGAGTTCACCTGGAGGAATTGACCTTTATTTCAATTTTTTAGATAAATTTATTGATTAAGTTTATAAATGCCCATATATTATATGATAATACCATATTTATAGGATAATCTTGTATGATATAGGGTGAGTTATATATATTTTGAGTGAGTGTTTTTGTACATATGAATTATAAGATGGTCACCGATATTATATATAGTAAAAGTTGACATAGATGAATTAAACCCGAAATAAATTATTTAGCTATTTAGTTAAAAAAAATTTCATTAAGTAATTTTATGGAAACTTGTGAATAATAAGATCATATCGTACATTATATATATTTTTTGTGTGCGCATATGCGCTTATAAATTGTAAGATGTAACAATGGATTATAAGATAATTTTATGGACTATAGTGTGAATTCATTGAGTAAATATATGTATATCCATGGATTATAAGATGATCAAGTTTACTATAAGGTAATACTTGATCAGGAAGAGTAAACATGATTTGTAACACCCCTTATTCGACAAAGGTTGGCCGAATAAAATATATATCTCAATATATATAAATTTATACAGAGGTCTTTTCAGCATAATTGGCTTCAGAGTTTAAAATGACTTTAAAACTAAGCGTATTCTAGTACGAGCAATATGTAGTTGCTATAATCTAGACAACACACCCAACGGTGTAAAAAAGCTAAGCCAAATACATATACGTTGATTAGTTTAAATTACCTTGAAATTTACTACTAGAATGCCTCTAACTGTGTTATTTTCTCTAACGCCAGAGCTAATATATACGAGTCTGGAATTATTAGTACAGAGCAGTATTGTTGGCTTTTGTCTTCCGATTCTTAATTATGCTTTTCTCGTGCCATCTTCCCGTAGAATCTCTTTAGTAGCTTGCAGGATACTCGACTTCTTTTTCTCGTCATGTACTTTCTATCTTTAGATACAGAAAATATTTAACTGCCTGATTTGGTTTCTTAGTGGTTTTTCTAAATAAAAACTTTATAGTCATGCCCCAAACTGAGAAAGCCACAAATCTAAGCTTGGTATCGCGAAACAGCTCTCTCCTAAATAGCATTGATCTCTTTGTGACTTTTTGTTTGATGGAATTTTTTGTCCTTTTTTATCGACGCAAAAATGTAGTTGCTAGAAATACTATACGACACACCCAAGTAAACAATTAATCTGATAAAAACTTAATAATTTTTATCCACGACGAGCAAAGTAGCCTTAAGAAGATAATAATATTTAGAACAAACTAATAAATTCTCATTGACCTAAAAACTGATAATACTATATCTCTTTATATATGCCATTGAACTCATAGAATTAAGAAAAAAATCCTTCAAATTTTTTTTTTGATAACTAGGAATCCAAAACAAATTCAGAGTTTAACTAAATAATTTCTAAAAACAATCTAATTCCTAAAGCAAGAGAACTTGATCGAGGAAAATTGAGAAAAAAAAACAAACAACCTTATTCAAACCCCCTTTTAAACCTTAATTCTAACTAAGAAACCTTAATTTTTCCCTCAAGGATCGATTCAACCATGGATATTACTGGACCATCTTCATCTTCCTTAAATGATAATTCGCCACTAACGGTTGTGTTAGGAAACATAGCTTTTATTAGAAATGACATGTGAAAAATTGAATGTAACCCCTTAGGAAAGTCCAACCGTTAAGCCACAGGCCCTATACGCTTTGAAAGGCCTAAAATATCTTGGAAGTAGTTTTTAGTTCTTCCTTTGCACATTATAATTTTGCTGATATGGCTATAATTGGAAATCTTATAAGGCCTAAAATATTTTGGAAAAGACTTGACACTCAATGTATCAACGCTATTCGTCTTCCCTTTGCTTCATCTTATTCTGCAACACTTGAAGTTGATCCTTAAGCATTGATATAACTTAATTTCTCTGGTTTATCACCTCATCCAAAGTTGTGGTTTTCGATTCACCAGGTAAATAAGATTCTAATACCGGAGATGGAATACCATAAAAAGGCTCAAACGGTGTAGTATTGATTGTAGTATGATAGTATGTATTATACTTATATTTTTTCCATGGTAAGCAAGATGACCACCCATTAGGTTTATTTTCAGAAAAACGCCGAAAGCGTGTTTCCAAACATCTGTTTACCACCTGAGTTTGAATGTCGGTTTGGGGATGACAAAAGGAACTCATCCTCAATTTGGTACAGTGTAGCGGAACAAATCCTCCAATAAATTAATATTAAACACAATACTCTATCAGAAACTACAAATTGAGAAAATCCATGTAACTCGATAACTGCTTCTAAAAATTTATGTGCTAACGATGCGGTTATATACGGATGTTTCAATACAAATAAATAGGTATATTTAGTTTATCTATCCACCACTACAAGAACCACAGTTTTTCCCTTAGAATTCGGTAACCCTTCAATGAAGTTCATAGGTATATTCATCCATACTGTAGTAGGAATCAATAATGATGATGATATTTAGCTGGAGAAAAAGTGGTATACTTATTCCTTTGGAGAATATCACATCAAGCAATATATTCTCTTACCTCTATATGCATTCTAGACCAAATATAACAACTTAAACATTCTTTTCATTGTCTCCAAACATCCGGCATGACCAGCAGTTAGAGATGCATGAAATTCAGCTAAAAGCAGTGATCCCCGGATTGAACTAGGACGTATCACTAGTTGATGTTATTCATCGTAAACTAAACTATCTCGTATATTAATATTATTCTTATCGAAAGAAGGCTGACCTACTTTGAAGATGAAATCTGATCCACGTTCTAATTCAGATATAAGTTCTTCCATACAAGACCACTTAACAGATGAGATGGTCAAAATTTCACCATGTTCAAACTTCGGGGAAAGTGTATCAACTACCTTGTTAGATCATCCTTGCTTGTATTTGATCACATAGTCATAGCCTAACAATTTTGATAACCGTTTTTATTTTGTGCGTGTCAAGGCTCTATATCATCTAAAATATACTTCAAACTTTGTTGGTCTGCTCGAATGACAAATTTCCCCTGTAAGATAAAACCTCCATTTAATAATTGCATGAACCACTTCTAGTAAATTTTTCTTATAAGTTGACAAACGCATATATATCGAGATCCAAGTGTATTACTTGTTAAAGCAATGCGCCGACCTTCTTGTATCAGTACTTCCCCAATTCCTACTCTGAAAGCATCACTTTCGGTTACAAAGATCTTTGTAAAATTAGGTAGCGCTAGCATGAGAGTGAATGTCATAACACTTTTTAGTTTTTTCGAATGAATTTTTTTCTTCAATTTTCTAAAAAAAAATCATCTTGCTTGAGCAGTTTCATAAGGAGAGATGCAATATTCCCATAACTTTGTATGAATTTCTTGTAGTATCACGTTATCTAGAAACCCTCGTAATGCTTTAAGATTTCTTGGTTGTGGCTAGTCCAACATATTTTATATCCTGCTAGGATCATCATCCCTTCCTCCATGCGAGATAATATGACCAAATATTCAACTTTCTTTGTACCAAAATAACATCTACTTAATTTGACCTTTAGTTGATATTTTTCTAATACTGAATACCAATTGAATGTGCATCAAGTGCGTATTCCATCTAAGGATATAAATTAGAATGTCATCAAAGAAAACCAAGACAAATTGCTTAATAAGTTTTGGAACATGTCACTCATGAGATGTTGAAATATTGATGGGGTGTTAACCAAACCAAAAGGAATTACCAAAACTTTATAGTGTCCATCATGGGTTTGAAAAGATATTTTGTGGATATTTTCCTTATGATAATAACTAGATCTTATATCTAAATTCAATAAGACTAAAAAACCATGTACTTCGTTTAATAATTCATCAATGATTGGAATAGGAAACTTATCCTTCATAGTAGCTTGGTTTAAAGCTCTATAATTAATGCACACTCGCTAAGTGTTATCTTTTTTCTTAACTAACAAAATGGGAGATGAAAAATGACTTGTACTTGGCCTAACTAAACCTATATCTACCAATTCTTTCACAGTCTATTCAATATCACCTCTCTGGTGGTGCGCATTCTTATAAGATCGTATATTAACTGGAGTACTTTTGGGTTACATCGTTATGCAATGATTATGGCATCTTTCCTGAGGTAGCGTTGTGGGTCTTGAGAATACTTACAAATTCTTCGATCAACAGTTGTATTTCCTCAAGTAAATTTTGATTGAGCTGCACTTAGAACATTGACTAATTTGTAAAAAGTATCCAGATGATCCCTTATTTAAGAGTCTGTATATGCTATGATTGTTGGTTAACTTAAATTTATTTTTCTTGCATTGTCTTCGTCTAACCGAATATGTTCACCAACTATCTTGAAATCCATCGTTAAATGTTCAAAATCTCAAGTTATGGATCTATAGTTCTAACCACAAGACTCCAAAAACTACATCCCGTCCCCCAAGTTGCAATACATAAAAAGTTCCCTTGAACCCATACTTATGAAACTTACAATCCATATCTAAACATATTCATTCACAAGTCATTCTTTCCCCAGTAGCTATCGTGACCTCAAAATTGTCATCATCAATTACATTTATTCTCATCTTTTTTGGAATTGGATAATCAACAAAGTTATGAGTACTACCAAAATCGGTTAGAGTTTTTACCCGCGCCTTATTAACTTCACCTTGGATCCACATGGTTTGATGGGGATTGAGATCCACCTAAAGCTTGCATAGAAATCTCTACGGTTTCATTTCCTTGTTCCCCTTCGATTAAGAATTTTTTTGAGAATTACAACAATGACACGATGCCACTTTTCATCACAATTATAACATAATTGTCATTTTCTCCTTTCTTCAGCCCCGTATTGGGTTATCCACTTAATAATTAAAGTTTCAACTACAACTTTGGACGATGAAATAGGAGCCTTACAATTTAGGGGTCTAGCATTAATATACCAATTTTCTAAGTCATTAATATATATATGTTATTCTTCATAATTTTACCTTATTGTATTGGAAACTCAATTGACACTGCATCTTGTAATTAATAGGATTACGAAATTTAGTTTCAGGTCTTACCTTATCTTTTAATCCACTTAAGCAACTATTCATCAAAAATTCTTCTAACAGTATGGCCACCAATTTAATTAAACATTAAATTCTTTCTGAAAATCAGTATGAGAACCAGTTTGTTTAATTTTCGCTGGTTTTTCTCTAGCATCTTCATATTGGTGGTGCCAAAACGGTTAATAAATTCCTTATTTTAATTCATCCCGCTTTGCAACAAGGTTAGCTCATCTCAGCCACCTATACCATTGTAACACATTGCATCTACTCACTTTAGTAGGAACCCTTTTCACAGGCAAAAACAAATTACAGGAAACCAACTAGACTTTTAATACTTAGTCGGTTCATAATTATCAAAATGTTAACCTAATTTAAAAAATCCATCCTTCTATATCTATCCTGTCGAACTTAAAAAAATATAACCATTCACTTTTTTAAGTTGATTTTCTCTCTCACGAGTTATATTTTATCTACTTTCCACAAATTGACTGATCCTCTCAATTTCGTCATCTTCTATGTTAGCTCACCCAATTGTTTTTCTATTCAATCTTGTTTACGTTTTTGATTTTTGGCCATATATACACAAAAGAAAGACCTCCTCTTATTCCACTCTGTAAGAATTTAGTAGTTCTTACCCACAATTAACAAGGTAGTTTTAAGAACATAATAAGATTTAGAACAAACTAATAATTTCTCATTGATATGAAAAACTGATAACACTAGACCTCCTTATAAATGTCTTTTGAACTTATGGAATTAAGAAAAATCCTAAGAGGAAACTAACTTCTATAACTAGGAATGTATAAGAAATTCCTACTTAAATTAAACAATTTCTAAAAATAAACTAATTCCTAAATCAAGATAACTTTATCGAAAAAAAATATAAAAAATCAAACCCCTTTTCGACCCCTAATTCTAAATAAAAATCCCTAATTTTAATTAGTAATCGCAAATGATGACCGACTAACTGTTGTGAGAGAGTTTTTTCTTGCGTTGTTTTGAATTGTTCTAATTAATTGTTGAATTCAGTTTTAGTTTTTTTTACTCATAGTTACTTATATTTTCATCAATTTTATGTTTTTGATCTTATTAATAATGATTGATTCAACATAAAAAAAAAATGTTTGAGGTTGATTTTTCTTCAAACCTCACTACTACAATATTAGCTTTGTATGTAACATTATTCAAGTGCGGATTTGGAAAAACTAGCTTTAGAGGATTAGTAGGAATTCTAGGCTGTGAGGTTTTTCAGTGCCCTGTTCATGTCACATTTGAGGTAGCATTATTTGATATTGTGATGTGAGAACATTTGAGAATAATACAATATTTGATACTATAAGTTTTAAATGTGATAACTTTGTGATACATGGTGAATTTTCTTATTTGATACATAATGTATAAAACTAAAATTAAAAATACAGGACCAAACAAAAAAATTTACAACCACGGGTGCGCACGGGTTACTATCTAGTTCTCACATAAATGACATCGGTGGTGGTTTGTTTAGAAATTAAAATAAAAGGAATTAAAAACAAATAAAAAACAAATAAAAAATAGTGATTGCTATGCCTGAAACAGTATATGTTGCTCAAATCTCTCCAACCTGCACTTACAATGAAAGCAAGACATAATCCACTGTTCCATCGATCAAAAAAATCCACTGCTCTTGTAGAAGAAGTAAAAGAACAATATTCCCACACCAGTTTATTGAAGGATTGATGATGACTTTTCCTTTTCGCCATTCACGCGTCAATAATAAAGGATTGATCCGTTTTTTTTATTATCTTTTTGACGAAGGATTGATTCATTTGATCTCATCAAACTTCATTTTCAATAAAACTGGACTCATAAAAGAAAGAATTTTTTTAGAACCCTTTTTAAGTCTTTGTAGAGACTTGAGACAAACACCCATGGGTTATGGAGTGCTGTTTTCTCCTTTGCCCCCTTTCTAACCATATCTTACTGTAGAATAACTATCCACAATATCAAGATAAGTGCCCCAGAAAGCTGAACAACCCTACCCATCTGTACCACAATCTCTATTCTTCTTCGAGGACCACTTCTGCTCAAGAATATTTTCCAGATCTTATTTGCAGTTCATGTAAATTGTATTTTTGTATATAATTCTGACCTTTTAATTATTTATGTATTTATACTGATTTTTGAATTTCATTTCGTTTAGTTTAGTTTCGATATATTTTTGGGTAACAAAATTTCAAATCCCGAGAGCATACTTTAACGCAATAACCAACTGCAACCCATTTTATGATGCATTTTATGCATAAATGTAACCCTTAGATCAGTAGAGTGAGTGGTAAAACTCTAAATTATGTGGGTATCAGCCCCACCGTGCCTGTCAAGTGTCGAGTCTTGTAGTATCAATGTATCATTTGTCTTTTCAAAAAAAATTAGATGTGATTTTTTGATTTTTCCCCGCCCCATTTTCTCTTCTTTCTTTTTTGTCTAGATTTTTTGATTATAAGCTAGTGAGAAATAGTTTCACACACACATATAAGAAGTAGAGAACTGGATACATGAGAAAGAAATAAAGCATTCTTGACTGATTCTAATCTTAGAATTATTCATTTATAACACACCTTTATGCAGCATTCATTGGATAATTTTCTTTTTCATTGATTTACCATTTGCTTCATACGAAAAGCATGTTTCTAAATTTATTTGGATGGCCTACTGCAGTCAAAGGGAATCAGGGGCTGCATTTAAACGTTGGGAGTTTGGTACGAACTCAATTACACGATATAACAATTACAGGCAAATTCTTCGACCTTTAAAGGGCTGGCTATATTAAATACTCACCTTTTGAGGTGTGTATTTTATACGGTGATGTATTACACCTTCCAATTACATCGTTAATAAATAATATTTTCATTTGTTCTTTTTAAATGATATTTTTTTACTATTAAATATTTAATTTTTTTTGTTTCTTTCATTATTATTTCTTTAAAAATTATTATTTTTATTATTTTCAATTTCTTCTTATTATTATTACTTATTATTATAATAAGGATTCCACTAAGAAGAGAAAGTGGATAAATTACAATGAGTTGGTGGGGAGCCTGGCAACAGGTAGAGCTCCAACACCTTTTTTAATGACAAGCCCAAGCATGTGGAACAGAAAACTACCTACTCTCGCATTGGCATCTTGACTTGCCAGGCAGTTTTTAATCTTTTTACAAAAGTTATCATGTACTCACTGAGTTCTCCCAGCGTTGAGAAGGCTAAAACACAAAATCCATAACCATGAGTTAAACATTTGTCGAGGTATTTATTACGTTTGCGGAAGACAACATTAGAGATGGAGTGACCTGGTATAAAAGTACGGAGACCACCACCAGTGAAGGGGGAAACACCTGTGATATCGAAACAAACATCTTTTCTATTTTCCCAATTATAGACAAGAATATCAGCGAGCCTCAAAGCACTATCTCTGTCTGAAAGAAAGCCTAAAGCTATCTATTTTCTAGATGGCTCACCTTCTATGTACCACATATCAGCTAAAGTATCTCTGGCAAGGTCATGACGGAATTTAAGTCCAACGTTACTTGCACAATATAAAACACAGTCCCCAAAAACATCAATTTCCCTGTTATGACTTGAACAAAGATTTTTAGCTTCGAAAAGTGGTATACCAAATTGATAGTAACACACCGAGTTGAACTGCCTGGGCCCTATATATTGGTTAAGCCCATTGATTTGAACTTCCATAAGGAAGTCAAGGGAATGTTTATTTTTGTTACAAGACCAAAGTGTTGAATCACGACAAGAAAAGTTGACTTGGTTAGGTATTTCCTTCATGACCGAGTCGAAGTATGTGACTGCCAAAGAACGCATAGGATGGGAGGAAGTGTCATTGACCTTAAAGGTAGAAGGAGATAGGCTACATACTTGTAAGCCACTCTGCAAGGCGTAGCTTGAGTCAGAGCTTGAAGTAAAGTTCAAGATAGCCTCCCGCGATTTAGTGGGTCTGAGTATCTGATGTCAAGAAACAATACTTAATAGTATCTTCCATAGTATATATATTCAGGACACCACTTTTGATTGATAGAGTAACTAGCCTTTGCTATAAAGGGCCAAAACCAGGGCCATTACTGGTGATTAATTGCCTCAGGTGCTGAAAGAGATGTCGGTCAAAAAGATGCTGAGCTTGTTGAATTGTAGGAGGCCTAGTAGTGTGCATGGTGAAGTAGATCCTAGATACGCCTATGCATTTGCGCAGAAGAAGTAATTCACTTTGTGGGTCTTGGAGTTTCAGGATAGATGACATGAGTTGGATTGTTTTGTCCACCATGTGTGTTACAATGGCATTGCAGAAATCATCATTTGGACTTACCAACAAGAAGATTTACTCCTGTAAAATGTTTGCTAATGTTAGATGGGAACAAGCCTGTTGTATCCCAACGTGGGTCTGTGATGGGCCAAAAGAGCTCATATTTGTTGATTTTATATGTAATCCATATTGCTTGCCATCAGATTGTATAATCCCCAAGGCATTAGAAATTTCTAAAGTATCACCAATTATGGTTCCATCATCTAGATACCAGGCGTAAAGGTTCAAGGATTATTGAGTAGCAATCTTCAGCACCAAGGGATGTAGTGTAAGAGCAAATAACATGGGGCCAAGAGGATCACTCTGTTGGACACCTTTAGCAGAGGATAACACATGCTTACTCTAATATAGCCTTGCTGGCTTGGCATAATATAACTCCACCCATCGGGAGATAGTTGGACATTTTTTCCTTACCTCCTTAATCATAACAGTTTTATCTATGAGATTGAATGCATTGGAGAAGTCAATAAGATCATAGATAGATCTTTCTGATTACTATGAGTCTCTAGAAATCTTTCAATAGAATGTAGTATGCCTTCACCCCCACCAGATATACCAACTCCAAACTGATGGTCCCCAAGGTATGTGGCCATTTCCTAACTGACATAAGTAGTTGCAACTTTTGAAACAAGTCTCCTCCAAATAGTTCCCAGAGAAATGGGTCTAATACCACCACCAGGCTTTAATAGTGGTATCAGGGGTCCACTAGCTAGGAATAAGTTAATTACACCTGTAATGGATGAAAGAAATTCATCGACAAACAGTATTTGTTGATCCACTAAATGCATCCAAGAAGTGTTAGTCTCTCAGGCCATCTCTGTCATAAGAAGTTCCCTTAGGGAAACTCTTAATGGCATTTTAGACATCTTTTATAGTAACAACTGTAGCTTCAACCTCAATAATATCTGGTGGTATAATGGGTGGTGGAGCCTGAAAATATTTTTTTTGTAGGCCAAGGAGTGTAAAACATCTACAGGTGCAACACCATTTGAGGAAAGAACTCCAATGGCTGCAATATAATGCCCTTAACTTATATTTTTTCGACATGCCGATAAATTGGATGTGCCTTGTTGTTTCTTGGAAGATTGTTTCCTTGAATGTCTTTGGTTGGAAATCTCTAGTAGCTTCTGAGTTAACATAGTACATCCTTGTGGCTCCTTCCACTTTAACAAGGCTTGGTTGATGGATGCATCTTGAAGTCTCTTTATAGTTCCAGACCTCTTTTCTAATGTGCATTTAGTCATGTATACATTGAGAGTACAGGTAGGTAATAACAATAATTTAATCCAAGCAGATAAATCCTTGGGGTTGAGTATTACCTTATCAAGTGAAGCGTTGAAAGTTCTAGAAGGCCGATCTGCAAGATGGTGGTACTGTTATAGTGGTTGTGACTTGTGTTTGAAACACTTGGTTAAGCAGGTCCAAAGAAAGACATTGAGACATTTCTTCATCTACTACGTTAACTATAACTCTGTCTTCTTTTATAGGTTTGTTTGTACCATGGATGAGGAAGTCAACATCTTTTCCATTGAAGAGACCAACAATAATGTCTCCCTGGTGTAAATGTCATGACCTCCTACATGCATGTAAATGCATTCATCTGGTACATAACCACATCTGAAGTTGTTGTAGAACAACCTCCTAATCGTTATAAATGTCAACATTAGTATTGATTCGTTTTCTGCAAATTGTTTTTCCATCTTCACTGGGAATATCGGTCATTCAAATGTCTAAAGAAAATGCTTTTGACCAGGCCTCTACCCCTAACACCATTACAACAACATGGTTACGAAAAGGGCATTGAAAAATGGATTCATCTTGTGAACCTTGCAACTCCTGAGTCTGCTATTGAAGAAGGCTGTGTGTTATAATTCACAAAAGAACTTCTAGTAATAGGCATGGTGTTCTTGAGAAAATAACTAAAAAACTGCTTCTACATTTTTGTCAAGAACGATAGAAGAAATGTAAAATATGGGAATTATGGTATTCATAGATGGAGTATAAATGTGTGGGAGGGATTAAGTAAGGTTCTGGAAGGTTCTAACAGTGATCAGACAATAAATGAGGATAAAATAGATTTTTCGGCTTTCTATCGCCTGAAAATCGCCAGACTTTCTCTCTTTATATTTTTATTATTTTTATTTTTATTTTTATTATTACTATTATTATTATTATTATTATTATTATTGTAAACTTCAATATATTAGATGAGTAACACGAATTACACCGAGAGAGTGGGGAGCCTAGCTACAAGCTGTGCACCCACTCCTTTTTGGATAACGATACCTAATCTAAAGAAAAGAGAGTTGCCGATTTTATAATTATAATCAAAATTTGTTATACAATTTTGTAATCTCTTTACAAAAACTATCAAGTGTTCTCCTAGTTCACCTAGTGTAGTAAACGCCAACAGGCCAAGGCCATATCCATGCGCTTCGCATTTATCTAGGTATTTGTTGCGTTTCCGAGCAATTGCATTTGATATGGCTTGGCCCGGCGAAAAAGCGACCCTCACTCCTCTTGTGAAAGGGGACACCCCTGTGACGTCAAAGCAGACATCGCGACCATTTTCCCAGTTGTATACTAGGATGGCCTCTAGGGTATATTATTAAAAAGATCAAAAAAAAAGTTACTACAATGAGTTGGTTGGTAGCCTAGCGACAAGCTGGGTACCAACACCTTTTTGAATGGCAACACCTAATATATGAAAAAACATCTGCTAACATCACTATTTGCGGTGTTGTTAGCTAGACAATTCTTTAACCTCTTTAAAAAGGCGACAATATCAGTACCAAGTTCACCAACGGTGGAGAAAGCAAAAATGCCTAAACCATACCCGTGCGCCAAACACTTTATCCAAGTATTTGTTGCGTTTTCGTGAAATTGCATTGGAGATGACTTGTCCAGGTGTGAAAGTGCGGATACCTCCACCCGTGAATGGTGAAACACCGGTGACATATAAGAATACATCATAGCCATTTTTCCAATTATTATACCAATATGTCTGCGGGTCTCAAAACACTGTTTTCATCTGAAAGAAACCCCAAAGCAACTTCTTTCCTGGCATGAAAACCGGTTTTAAAACAAATATCATCAAGAACATCTCAGACAAAATCATGTCTGAACTTGAGCCCAACATTACTGTCATAGTACAACACGTGATCACCAAAAATATTTAACTCCCTGTTGCAAATGGGGCATACATTATCTGTGACCAACAGTGGAATACCAAGTCGATAGCTGACTACTGCTCGGAACTGCCTAGTCCCAAGTACCTGATTTATCCCATCAAAGGGAATGTCCAAAAAATAGTCCTGCAAAGGCTTCATTCTGTTACATTACCATAGTACGGAGTCTCTTTCAAACATAAAAATTTAGTTGGGATTTACTTTTTCACGGAATCAAAGTATGTAACTGCCAAGGTGTGCATGGATTGGGGGGCAATGTCAATGATGCAGTAAGTAGATGATAACCCACATACCTAAATGAACGTATGAAGAGCTTGTGTATATGTATAGCCACGGTCTATATTGAATGAGCTGTTAAGTATAACCTGCTGGGTAGATTTTGTTTGACTTTGTGAGGCCAGGTAGCAGTAGTTAATAGTATCCGACATGGTATAAATACCTATACCATCATCCTTGATAGGCAGGGTGGCTATACGTTGCTGAAAAGGTCAAATACTAGCCCTATCGCCTGTGATTAAATGTCTCAAGTACTGCATCATATAGTTATCAAAGTAAATTATAGCTTGTTGAAGAGCTAATGGATTTGTAGTACGCATTGTGAATTACATTCTGGAGACCCCCATGCAATTGCGTATAAGAAGCATTTCACTTTGTGGATTTTTGAGTTTCTTGATTGCATTCATTAACTGAATGGTCTTGTCAACCCTATTAGATACCATGCTACAACAGAACTGCAGGTCTGTGCTCACAGGACCCCATAGTAGTTTCACTCCATTTGTAGGTCTGACAATATTGGCAAAAAAGGTACCTTCCACAATCCTTTTTGTATCTTTAGTTGGCCAATAAATTTCTGTCTTACTGACATTTAGGTGTAACCCTCTGCTGGAACCTTTAGGCTGTATGATGCTTAAAACATTGGATACCTCAAGAGTGTCACCAATAATGGTCCCATCATCAAGGTACCAGGCATGTAAGTGCAACTTATACTGACAAACAATTTTCTTCACTAAGGGGTGTAAAGTTAAATCAAATAAAAGAGGTCCAAGGGGATCTCCTTGCTGAACTTATTGAGCTGAAGAGAACACAAATTTTTCATAGTAAAGTTTGGTCAGTTTGGCATAAAATTCAACCCACTTGGAGATTGATGGGCATTCATACCTGAATTTTTGAATAAGAGTGGTTCTGTCAACCAGGTTAGATGCGTTGGTGAAGTTAATAATGAGCATAGACATTGAGTTTGAAGCACTTTCTCTCTTCAAAAGACTGTTCACTGCATGCAAAATACTCTCACTGCGACAGGGTATACCAACTCCAAATTGATAATCACCCAAGTAAGATACAATGTCTTTTCCCACTTAAGGTTGAAGTTAACTTGGACACCAATCTTCTCCAAATATTACATACTGCAATGGGTCTAAGTCCACCTCCAGGTTTCAACATAGGGGTGAGTGGTGCACTGGTATACACTGACCCATAACAGTAGGACATTTACCATCTAATAGCAGATTAACCACCCATGTGATCGAAGATAGTAAATCATCGACTACAGCAGATGCAGCACCACTCATGGCATCCAACAAATGTTGTGCATGCAGTTCATCCCTCCCACAAGAAGTCACTTTGGGAAAACTCTTTATAGCAGTTAAAACAGCTAAAGAATCCACAAAAACAACATCAACATTGATAGATCAGATGGAAGTACAGGTGAAGGAGCAGGTTTGTGTTTAAGTTGTATTTCAGACAAAGTGGCTTCATTGAAAGGAGCAATACCACTTTATGGCAGCACATAGATAGCGGCTGTGTAACCCATCGCTGATCTTCTTTCTACATGCATGTAAGTTGACTGAATCTTGGTTTTTCTTACCATTTTGTTTATACACCTTCTTATGGTTTGGCCTTTCCAGTAGTTCGTGAACCATGGCAGTGCAACCAATTAGTTACCTTCCAATTAGATAGAGCCTGATTTATTGAAGCAATCTATAGTCTTTTTTTGTTACCAGATCTCTCATTCATTGTGCATTTTGGGGTTTATAAATTTAAGGTACAGATAGGAAGCAACAATAACTGTATCCAAGTGGATATGCCCATGGGGTTCATTAGCACCCTATCAAGACATGATTTAAGAGTTCTAGAAAAACTTAACCTGTAAGGAGGAGGGATACTAACAATATGGGGAATTATTTCTGAAAAACAATATCGAGCAATTCTAGAAAAAGAGAAGCAACTGCAGTCTCTTTTACATTGTTATCTGACAAGCAATTTTCCACCACTGGTTTTGCAATACCATATATGAGTAAATCTGCATACCTACGATTGAGTGGCCCTGTAATAATGTCTCCAGCATTAGAAGGTGAACGACAAGGCATCTTACAGGCATACAGATACATGCATTTTGCACAACTACATTTTTAATTGCAGTAAGACCCTCTCCCAACCAACGTAGACATCCAAATCTATAGAAATCCTTTCTCTACAAATGCTTTTGTTGTCATCTGAACAAAAGTGTTTATCCTGAAGATGTCTAAAGAACGAAATCCTAGCAAATCCCCTTCCATTAACACCATCTTTGCATCAATCAAAATTTTTGAATGGACAATGAAAGTTACCCTCGTAAGATTCAGTTTTAACAAATGGTTGGGTTGTTAAAGGGGAGAATCTGGAAGGAGTCTGTGGGGTTATGTCATCCTGAGACCTTGCAGATGATGGGTTTTGTGTGATTGAGGAAGATGATGCAGATCTAGTTCTAGGCATGGTTGTAACATAACTTCCCTAACTGAATTGATGTTGGAAGAAAATGGCACAAGGTCGGCATCAATCAAAATAGCATATCAAGGGGAAAAACTAGGAAAAAAAAAAGATTGTGAGAAAAACACACAGAAAATTCCGGTAAATTATTATTATTATTATTATTATTACTTGGCGATGCTAAAACTATTTATTATTGTTATTATTATTATTATTATTATTATTTTAATTTTTTTATTATAAACGAAAAAAATTTATTAGATAGGAAAATCCGATTACACATTAGTGGTAGGAAGCCTCGCTACGAGCTGAGATCCTAATCCCTTTTGTATGGAAATGCCTAGTCTAAAAAAGAAGGAATTACCTATTTTGTAGTTATAATCTAGGCTTGCAATACGGTTCTGCAGCCTCGACACAAAAGAAATCAGGTCCTCACCTAACTCGCCTAAGGTGGTGAATGCGAGCACACCTAATCCATATTCGTGGTCTTCGCATTGGGTTAGGTGTTTGTTGGTTACGGGTAATTTCATTCGGCTCTCCTGCCTCCAGTGAACGGGGACACCCCAGTGACGTCAAGGCACACGTCGCGGCCATTCTCTCAATTGTACACTAGGATGTCTGTCGGCCTCAAGGAGTTCTCATTGTCCGAGAGGAAGCCCAGATTGGCTTCTTTGCGAGCGGGGACGTTTGCTTTGTAGCACATGTCTGCTAGCACATCCATGACTAAATCGTGTCTAAACTTGAGGCCCACCTCACTAGCACAATGGAGAGCGTGATCGCCAAAGACGTCCATTCCTCGCCCACAGCTAGAATATAGGGCTCCCTCCTCAAACTGTGGCAACCCAAGCCTGTTACTGAGGACGGCTCTGAACTGTCGAGGCCCAATAGCTTGGTGAAGCCCTGCTATAGGGAAGGCCTTAAGGAAGTATTGAGAATGGCTTAACTTGTTGCATTGCCATAGGATGGTGTCTTGCTCAATCAGGGTGAAGCTATTGAGGATATTCTTCTTGACCACATCGAAGTATTGGGCTGCCAAAGAGGGCATAGGGCGCGGGGCAGTGGCTTGGATGCTGGAGCAAGAATAAGGAATCTCATAGACTTGTGTGAACCTGGCCTGGGCATTTTGGAGACTGAGATGTTGATCAGTAGCATAATGTGTTTTTAGGATGATGTTCTGCAAATGTTGTGTTTGTATGCAGGAGGCTGGAAAGCTGTAGCGGCAGGCGTCACCCATGGTGTAGACCCCTAAGCCTCCTTTCTTCATGGGCAGGGTAGTTAGGCGCATCTGAATAGGACCAAAACCTGCACCATCACCAGCCATTATGTGTCTGAGAAATTGCATGAGGTGCTCGTCAAAATGAGCTGTTGGGAGCTGAAGGGATTGTGGGTTTGTTATCCTCAATGTGGAGAAGAGTCTGGAGACCCCAACATAATTTCTCAGCAGCAGGAGCTCACTCTGTGGGTCCTGCAGGGTCTTCAAGGTCTGCATTAGCTGACATGTCTTTTCCACTCTGCCTTGAACCAAGTCTCTGCTGAAGCTTGGGTTTAAGCTGACTGGCCCCCCAAGGAGCTTAACCCCTTGAGCAGGTCTGCTGATGCCTGCTGGGAAGATGCCCTCCTCCAAAGCTCTGGGGTCTGCCACAGGCCAGAAGAGTCAGTCTTGCTGATGTTGAGAAAAAGCCCCCTGTTGTTGCCTTCCCTCTGGATGATTTACAAGGCTTTGGCAACCTCCAGAGTATCCCATGAAATTGTACCATCATCTAGGTACCAAACATTCATCTCAAGGGTGCACTCTACTAGTATTTGGGTGATGAGGGGGTGCAGAGTTAGTGCAAACAGTAAGGGACCTAGGGGATCCCCCTGAGCAGAAAGAAGAATGTGATCCTGGTAGTACAATTTTGCTAGGTTTGCATAGAAAAATTCCACCCATCTAGAGATACTTGGGAATTTTCACCTCACCTCATGGAGCATCACAGTTCTATCCACCAAGTTGAAAGCATTTTTGAAGTCTATCAGCAGCATGCTCATGGTCTGAAAGCTACCCTGCACCTCCAGAATCTTGTTGGAAGAGTGTAGGATGACTTAACCACCACACTGGACCCCACCCCAAATTGGTGGTCTTCTAGGTAGGAAGCCAATTCCTTGCTGACTGTTGCTGCTGCCAGTTTGGAGCACAACCTCCTCCAAATGCTCCCTAATTCTATTGGCCTCAATCCACCTCCTGGATTAAGCAGAGGGGTCAAGGGGGCACTGGCCACATATTCACCAAATACGGAGGGACATTTTCCTGCAATCCACAGGTTGACTACCCCTGTTAAGGGGATAAGAAGCTCTACTGCAACAGCAGAAGCAGGCCACTTAATGCATCAAATAGGTGTTGTGCCCTTAGGCATCCTTGCCACAAGAGGTTCCTTTGGGAAAACCTTTAATGGCACTTAAGACAGCTTCTTTATCCACACTCAGGGCATCAGCCTGGATGGGGTCCACTGGAATGCCTGGTGGAGGGACATTGGGATGTTTGTGGCCCAGATCAGTGAGGGTGGCTGGGGTGCTTGGTGCAAGGCCATTAGAAGACAAAACCTTGATGGCTGCAGTGTACTGGCCATAACTCAAGTTCCTCTTGCAAGCAGAGAGATTTGAGCCACTCTGATTCATATTGGTTTTCTTGCACCTTTGTGTGATTGGTTGCTCCAGGAGGTTGTGAACAAGGCTGAAACACCCAACTTCATTCCAGTGCTGCAGGGCATGGTTGATGCTGGTGGCTTGAAGCCTCTTTCTTGTGCCAGACCTATCTTCCCTGGAACACCTTGGATTGTACAAGCTAATTGTGCAGATTGGCAGCAGCAAGAAGGTGCACCCACACTGCCATATCAGATAGGTTCGCTATAACTTTCTCCAGAATGGACTTTAGAGTCCTGGAAAAGTTCAACCTGCTCTATTGTGGGATGCTGGCTATTGTGGTCACATTCCTCCCGAAGAGCATGTTAAGAATATCAAAAGGAGAACTGGTAGGAGCAACAGGTTCAACTGAAGCCTCTGGTTCAAGAGCTGGTGGGTGTGGTTTATCAATCCCATGAACCAGAAAATCAGCAGACAGGCCATTGTTTGGCTTGGGTATGAATTCATCATGGTTGCGGCAGGGCCTCCATGAGTAAGTGTGCATGCACTGAGTGCACAACCACATTTGCAAACTGGATAAGACCTACTCCCAAGCATTGAACACTGAAACCTCTGCACTGATCCTGCTTCTACATGTAGATATGGCTTCCTCTGTTGGCAAGTGTCTATCTTGTAAGTGCCTGTAGAATCCAGTTATGTTGAACCCCCTACCTCCAACCCCATTAGTGCAACCATCAAAGCACTTAAATGGACAATCAAAAAGAGATTCATTTAGGGACTCCCTTTCAACACTTCCAGTTGAAGACCTGGTTGTGGGCATGATAAAAGTGAGGGACCTAGGGATTAACAAGAGGTGTAATTGAACTAAAGGGATTGCAAATATGTCTCAGAAAGGTTCCCAGACACCAAATTGAAGAAGCATAAACTAGATTTACAACCTAGAAACATACCAGTAAGAACCCTAGAAATTGAATCCACTAAAATGCCTATATGTACAACAGTGGAGACTGATCTTGGAGTACTAGAAGGGGAGAAAGAAAGCTGAATCAGAGGAAACATACCTGAGAAGTGGGTGATGACCGGAGTCCCAGCTGAAGAAGAACTCGATGACTTCATTAACTTCTCCATTAATGCCCACTATTTCATAGCTTCTCTCTCCTGTTCACTTCTCTATTATTATTATTATTATTATTATTATTATTATTATTATTATTATTATTATTATTATTATTATTATTATAAAAAGAGAATTTTATTAGATAGGAAAAACCGATTACACATTAGTGGTAGGAAGCCTCACCACAAGATGGGCTCCTTCACCTTTTTGTATGGAAATGCCTAGTCTAAAGAAAAGGGAGTTACCTATTTTGTAATTGTACTCTAAGCTTGCAATGCGGTTCTTCAGTCTTGACACTAGATTTATAAGGTCCTCTCATAAATCCTCTAAAGTGGTGAACGCTAGCACACTGAACCAATATCCATGTTTCTCGCATTGGGTTAGGTATTTGCTATTCTTGCGAATCGTAGCGTTCAAAATTGCCTGACCGGGCGTGAAGGCGGCTCTCCTGGTACCAGTGAACGGAGACACTCTTGTGACGTCAAAGCATACGAATCGGCCATTCTCCAAATTGTACACTAGGATATATGCCGGCCTCAAGGAGTTCTCATTGTCCGAGAGGAAGCCCAGGTTGGCTTCTTTACGGGAGGAGACTCCATCTTTGCAGCATATGTCTGATAGCACGTCCCTGACTAAATCATGTCTGAACTTAAGGCCCACCTTACTGGCACAATGAAGTGCATGATCGCCAAAGACGTCCATACCCCTTCCACAACAAGAACAAAGGCTCTCTTCCTCAAACTGTGACAAACCAAGCCTATAACTAAGGACAGCCCGAAATTGCCGAGGCCCAATAGCTTGGTGAAGCCCAGCTATGGGGATGTCCTTAAGGAAGTCTTGGGCGTGGCTTACCTTGTTGCATTTCCAAAGGATGGTGTTTCGCTCGGACAGGTTGAAGCTAGTGGGTATATTCTTCTTGACCACATCAAAGTATTGGGATGCTAAAAAGTGCATAGGGCACGGGGCATTGACTTGGATGTTGGCACTAGAAAGAGGGAGCCCACAGGCTTGTGTAAACCTATCTTGAGCCTGTTGGAGGCTTGGGTGTTGGTCCTCATTACAATGGGTTTTAAGGATTATGTTCTGCAGATGCTGTGTTTGTATGCAGGAGGCTAAGAAGTTGTAGTGACATGCATCCCCCATGGTGTAGACCCCTAGGCCACCATCCTTCATTGGTAAGGTGGATAGACGCATCTGAGTAGGACCAAAACCTGCACCATCTCCCGTCACTATGTGTCTGAGAAACTGCATGAGGTGCTGGTCAAAATGAGCCGCTGGGGCCTGGAGGGCTTGAGGATTAGTGGTTCTAAGTGTGAAGAAAAGTCTGAAAACTCCGACATAATTTTTTAACAACAAGAGCTCACTCTGTGGGTCCTGCAAGGCCTTGAAAGACTGCATAAGCTGACAAGTCTTATCCACTCTTCCATATACCAAATCTCTGCAGAAACTTGAATTTAAACTGACAGACCCTCCTAGTAGCTTAACCCCCTGAGCTGGTCTAATAATGCCTGCAGGGAAGATACCCTCCACCAAAGTTCTGGGGTCAACCACATGCCAGAAGAGCTCAGTCTTGCTGATGTTGAGGAAGAGCCCTCTGCTGCTACCTTCTCTCTGGATGATTTGCAGGGATTTGGCTACCTCCAAAGAATCACTTGCAATTGTACCATCATCTAGGTACCAAGCATTCATCACAAGGGAGCACTCGGAAGCTATCTGAGAGATGATGGGATGCAATGTTAGTGCAAAAAGCAAGGGTTCAAGGGGGTCCCCTTGTTCCACTCCATGATCCGAATGAAGAATGTGATCCTGGTAATATTAATTTGATGGATTTGCATAACAAAATTCTACCCATCTGGAGATGCTTGGGCATTTGGTCCTCACCTCCTGAAGCATCAGTGTTCTGTCCAACAGGTTGAAAGCATTGCTGCAGTCAATAAGCAGCATACTCATGGTCTGACAGCTCTCCTGCAACTCCAGTAGATTGTTAGCTGAGAGGAGGATGGCTTCTCCCCCACACTGGACACCCATACCAAACTGGTGATCACGTAGGTAAGAAGTCAATTCCTTACAACTGTAGTTGCTGCCAGTTTGGAACACAACCTCCTCCAGATAGTCCTTACTGCTATTGGCCTTATACCACCTCCTGGATTGATAAGAGGGGTCAAAGGAGCGCTAGCCACATATGCACCCAACAAGGGGTTCATTTTCCAGCAATACAAAGGTTAACCACACCTGTTAAGGGAATGAGCAACTCCTCGGCAACAACAGATGCAGGTCCACTTAAGGCATCTAATAAGTGTTATGCCCTGAGGCCGTCCCTGCCACAAGAGGTACCCTTAGGGAAACCTTTAGTAGCTATTAAGACAACTTCCTTGTCCACACATAGAGCATCTGCCTGGATGTAGCCCTCTGGGATGCCTGGTGATGGGACAATGGGGTGATTGTTCCTCAATTCATTGAGTGTTGCTGGAGAGCTTGGTGCAAGACCATTAGAAGACAAGACTTTAATTGCTGACGTGTATTTACCATAACTCAATTTCTTCTTACAAACATTGAGGTTTGAGCCCCCATGGTTCATTTTGGGTTCCTTGCACCTGTGTGTGTTTGGAGTCTCCAGAAGGTCATGCACTAACCTGTTGCACCCAACCTTATTCCATTGTTGTAGGGCATGGTTTATGCTAGACGCCTGAAGCTTCTTTATTGTACCAGACCTCTCTTCCCTGGAGTTCCTTGGATTGTACAAGCCAAGAGTGCAAATGGGAAACAACAACAGATGCACCCACACTGCCAAGTCTGTAGGATTGGCTATGACTCTCTCCAAAGTGGACTTGAGGGTCCTGGAAAAGCTCAGCCTACACTGTTGTGGGATGCTGGCAATTGTAGGCACATTCCTCATGAAGAGATGGTTAAGCATATCTAAGGGGGAACTGGCAGGCAGCACAGGATCAGGAGTGTCAATATATAAAGGATCATTGAGTGGTTTATCAATCCCATAAATCAGGAACTCTGCAGTCAGGCCATTGAGTGGCTTGGGAATAAAATCAACATGGTTGCGGCAGGTTCTCCTCCAAGAGTAAGTATGCATACACAAAGAGCATAACCACATTTGTAAACTGGATAAGACCTGCTCCCAAGACGTGAATACTGAAAGGTCAGTGTTAATTCTATTTCTACAGGATGTCCTTGCTTCCTTAGATGGCATATGCCTGTCTTGTAAATGTATATGGAAACCATACCTGCTGAAGACACTTCCACCAACCCTATCTGTACACCCATCACACCCCTTAAATGGACAATAGAAGCAAGATTCGCAATGGGAACCCATTTCTTCACTGCCTGTTAAGCCCATGGTTGATCTGGTGGTTGGAATTGTAATATGGAAATACCTGTAGCTATACTTGAAATGAACTGCAATGACCCAAAACTGTGTATCTGGTAGGGGCACATGCACCACTATACAGGAGCCTAAAAATGATGTATACACTGCCATCCACAGGTGAAACCTGCTGCTAATCCATAAGCGAATTGAAAACAATGAGTGTATCCCAAGAAGGATCATTGACTCCAAAATGATGATGCAGAGACTAGATTAATGGAATTTGGACCTGTAGTTATTCTTGAAATGAACTGCAATGAACCAAAACAGCGTCCTTGGAAGGGGCACAGACTCCACTATGGTGGAGCCTAAAACAGATGTATACCCTGCCACCCACAGGAGAAACCTGCTACTAGTCCAGACATGAAATGAAAACAATGAGTGTGTCCCAAGAAGGATCATTGTCTCCAAAAAGCTGATGCTAAGACTAGATGAATGAATTTGAAGGGAATTTGTGTTGAAATGGAATGTGTCTCTATAAGGGACACAACCGAAAAAATACAGGTACCTGAATTGAGTGTCCAAACTTATAACCACAAGACAAACCTAATACTAATCAAAAAGTGAAATGTAATTGTGAAAGGTGAATGTGACTCGGAAGGAAACACAACCACCAACATGTTACAGCTAAAACCAGGTATACGGACCAAGAACCACGATAGTGCCATAAAGCTAATCGGGAAATGGGATTTTACCTGAAATAGACCGTGAAAGTGAATGTGTTTCTGGGTGGAACACAGACACCAAAAAGCAAAAGCATAAACTGGATTTACAAACAAGAAAACAAAATGAGGGAAACCTAGAAATTGAATCTACTTAATCTACTGAAAAACTATTATGTACAGCTGAAGAGAAGGTTTTAGGAGATCTATCAAGACCGAGGGTGAGCAGAAACGTTGAGACCATACCTGATGCTTGGGTATTGCCCCAAATCCCAGCTGAAAACAAGCTCGGGGAGTTCATTGAAGACTTCATTAAAGCCATTGGAGCTTCTCTCTCCTCTTGAAGACTCCATCACTTTAAGTAGATAATAGTTTGAAAAAGTAAAAAAAATTTTATTATTATTATTATTATTATTATTATTATTATTATTTAAACAAAGAAAGAATTGTTTTACAAGAAACAAGATGGGAGTCTAGCAACAAGTTGGGCTCCAACACCTTTTTGAATAGCTAAACCTATTATAATGAAAAGAAAATTATTAACATTAATATTTACATCATGTCTAGCTATGTAGGTCTTCAACCTTTTCAAAACCTCAATAGTTTCAAAACCAAGTTCACCCAAAGTAGTAAAAACTAAAGTACCAAAACTATAACCATTAGTTTTACATACATCAAGATATTTAATCCTCTTACACACAACAGCTTTAGCCAAGGCAAGGCCTGGTGTAACGGCTTGCATACCACCCCCAGCAAAAGGAGAAACCGCAGTCACATCAAAACAAGTCACCAATTCCCTCGTGTATTTGGACAGATAGTTATCAAACAAAACTTGAGCATCTTGGACATAAGAAAGTGGAGTAGTACGCAAAGTAAAGTAAAGTTTTGAAACACTTGCACAGTTTCGAAGCAGCAACAATTCACTTTATGGATCATCTAACCGATGAACAACATCCATTAACTGTATAGTCTTGTGCACTCTGTCAAGAAAAAGCCGTCTATAATATGAAGTATCCAAACTCACAGGACCACCCAAAAGCTTAACACACACATATGGTCTTTCAATACCATCTTGGAAAACACCAACTTGAGTACTCCTCGCATCAATAGAAGGCCAAAAGAGTTCAGTTTTCTGGATGTTAAGATCAATCCCTACATCAGCACCTTCATCCTTGATGATATGGAAAGCCTTAGAAACCATCAGTGTATCTCCTTTAATGGTACCATCATCCAAATTTCAATCCTGCAAGTCAAGTTTGCATTGCTGAGAGATTTTCAACGCAATGGGATGCAACGTCAAAGAAAAAATGAGGGGACCCAAATGATATCCTTGTTGTACACCTTATGCAGAAGACAAAGTAGAAGTGCCATAATACAACCTAGCAGGGGAAGCGTAACAAAATTCAACCCATCTAAAAATACTAGGACATTTAAATCTTAATGCAAGCAACATGGCTGATCTGTCTACTAGATTAAAGCATTTCTGAAATCGACTAAAAGCTTAGATATGGAATTCATATTATGTTTCTAACCTAAGATACAATTTACATAATGTAAAATAGCTTCCCCTCCACATGGTATACCTACACCAAATTGGAAATCTCTCAAATAAATTGTCATGTCCTTACTTACAGTAAATGCAGCGACCTGAGAGACTAACCTTCTCCATATAGTACCAATAGTAATAGGTCTAATACCACCTCCATATTTAAGCAAAGGTGTAAAATATACACTAGCAATAAACATACCAAGATGAGGAGGGAAGTTGCCATCCAAAAGGAGATTAACAATTACCGTGATGGAAGATAGAAGATCATCTGCAACAACTACGGTAGACCCACTAAGTGTATCGAGAAAATACTGGGCATAGAATCCGTCTCTGATACATGAATTACCCTTGGGAAAACTTCTAATCCTGCTGAGAATAATATTTGTGCTAACATTTGCTGCAACAACCTCATTATATGCAATAGGCAAAGTAGGCGGGGTGCATAAGGATGTTTTAGCTGCAAATCTGCCAAAGGTTTATCAGATAAGGGAGTTACACCATTGGAAGTAAGAACCCTAATAGCAGCAGTATATGAACCCTTGCTTAACTTCCTTCTACAAAGCCTAAGATTTATATCTACTTGGTTATCTTTGGGAGTTAAAACCTTATGTTTAGTAGAAAGATCATTCTCTGCCAAAAGATCCAGAATCAAGGAAAAACAACCATTTGTGTCACGCCATTTAGCTAAAACTTGATTTATAAATGCTATTTGAAACCTCTTATGCATCCCATATCTCTCTTCATCCTTATATTTAGGAGTGTAATTTTTCAAAATACATATTGGAAAAAGTAATAATTTAATCCAACAAGAAATATCTAAAGGATTAAGTATAACTTTGTCCATTGTTTGTTTGAAAGTCCCAGAGAAGCTTAGCCTAAATTTGATGGGTATATGTCTAACAGTATGAAACTGAGCTTGAAAAACCTTATCTAATAAGTCTGCATCAAGGCATGGCATACTATGAACAACATCCTTTGTATCGTTATCAAAACAAAGACTTACCTTATCAAGTGGTTTAGTAATGCCATGGATAAGGAAGTATGAATCCCAGCCATTGAGAGGAGCAAAAGTTATATCACCTTCATGTGACCTACATGGGTTACTCCAAGCTTGAAGATGCATAAACTTAGTACACCATCCACATTTTAAGTTGCAAAAAGACCTCCTCCCATAAAACATAGACTGTGCCATTATGTAAAATTATGTCCCTGTATCTATCATGTTCATCAGCATGTACTAAATATTTATCATTGATGTGTATGAAGAAAGAACTCCTTACCAAACCCTGCCTCCTACACCATTTTTGCAACTATCAAAATCTCTGAAAAGGCATTGTAAAAAACTATTAGCAGCTTGTGAATCAAAACCTTGAGAGATGGGACTCAAGCGTTGCTTCTGGCTAGACCTAGTAACCCTAGGCATAATGATTCAGAGAAAAACAAATCCAAGAACGTGAATTAAAGTTTAGAAGATGGGAATTCAAGATTTCAACACGAATGAAACCTCAAAATACCATACAACAAATCCCTAATTGAACCTTCACACAAGATGGAACTCAAACAAATCTTCACAAACCCCCATTTCAATTTTTAACAAAAACACCCTCAAATCCCTAATTGAACCTTCATAGAAGAGTTACAACAACAAAAAACCCAAGTATTGCATACTTACTTCGCCTTCTCTGAGTAAGAATTGAAGAATTGAAGAAAACAATACCCTTTCTTCAAAACTTCGACAACTTCTTTCTCAAAACCTTAATCTTTCCCTTCAACCGACGAAACCCTTCACTACCACTCACAAACCCCTGTTACAATCTTCAAAAATCACCCTTAAAACCCTAATTGAACCTTCACAGAAAAGTTAAAACAAAAAACCCCTAATTACTGCGTACTCTACTTCGCCTTTCTGAGTAGAAATTAATTTTATTAATTCTACATACCCCTTATTATTATTATTTATTGTTATTATTATTTTAAATTTTTTATTATTATTATTGGATAGAGAGTTACAAGAAACTATTTGGAAGCGTAACAGGCTAAGCTCCAACAACGAACTACATTAGTTGAACAGGTTGTCATGCTAGACTACCAGCGAGCCTCATGAGGAACCAGCCAAGGGAGTCAAAACGGATAGGGGGGCTGATTATGTCGCAAGGGGGGTAAGCTAACTCTACCTTCCATGTTAAATTCTACAGTATTGCGCTATCGGGGACTCGAACCTGGGACCTCCTGGAGCGCATCAAACCTTTGAGGAACGGGGATGAACAACTGAGCTAAATACCCATTATTATTATTATTATTATTATAAAAAATGGAATTTATTAGAGAGGAAAAGCATTTTACAAAGAAATGGTGGGAAGCCTAGCCACAAGTTGGGCTCCTACCCCTTTTTGAATAGAAATGCCTAATCTGAAGAAAAAAAATTCCTATTTTATAGTTGTAGTCGAGGCTAGCTATGCAATTTTGTAACCTCTTCACAAAATCTATTGTGTCCTCTCCTAGTTCGCACAGGGTAGTAAAAGCGAGCACGCCAAAACCATAACCATGATCGTCGTATTTGTCTAAGTATTTGTTTCATTTACGAGTAATGGCATTCGAATTAGCTTGACCAGGCGTGAAGGCGTCTCTCCCGCCTCCTGTAAAAGGAGACACCCCATTAATATCAAGGAAAATGACACAACCGTTATCCCAATTATACACAAGAGTATCAACTGGCCTTAAGGAATTTTCGTTGTCTGATAGAAAGCCCAGTTTGACTTCTTTACGAGCGAGCACGCCTTCTTTGTAGCACATATCCGCTAGCACATCTATGACAAGTCATGTCTGAATTTGAGGCCTACCTCACTAGCGCAATGTAAGGCATGGTCTCCAAAAACATCCATTCATCTCCCACAACTGGTACATAAGCTATCCTCTTCAAACAGAGTTATTCCTAGCCTATAGCTAAGAACATCCCGGAAATGACGAGGCCCAACTGACTGATTTAGCCCAGAAATAGGAACAACTTTAAGGAAATCTTGGGCATGATTTAGTTTGTTGCATTGCCATAAGATGTTGTGACACTCAGTCAAGTTGAATCTGCTGGGTATGTTCTTCTTAACGACATCGAAGTAAAGTACTTCCAATGAGTGCATTGGACGTGGGGGAGTAGCTTGGATGTTGAATAGAGAAGAACACAATTCACAAAACTGAATGAAATTGGACAAAGCATGCTGAAAGTTATGATGTAAATCTGCATCCATGTGAGTTTTAAGGATAGTGTTCTGCACCTGTTTAGTTTGTATATAGGAAGCTATCTAACTGTAGTGACTGGTATCCCCCATTGTGTAGACACCAGACCTCCATATTTCACAGGAAAAATCGTTATGCGCTGCTGGTATGGGCCAAACCCTGCACCATCTCCAGTGACAAGGTGTCTAAGGAATTGCCAGAGATGTTGGTCATAGTGTGTTGCAGGAAGCTGGAGAGCCAAAGGACTGGTTGTCCTTATTGTGAAGTATATAATCTGGAGACACCAGTACTGTTACGCAAGAGGAGTAACTCACTTTGTGGGTCCTGCAGAGTCTTCAAAGTCTCCATTAACTAGATACTCTTCTCTACTTTGCCTTGCACTAAGTCATTGCAGAACTTTAAGTCAAGACTAATAGGCCCCCCAAGTAGCTTCACACCCAACACAGGTCTACAGATGCAAGTAGGAAAAACACCTTCCACAAGGCTTCTAGGGTCCGCAGTAGCCAAAAGAGCTCAGTTTTGTTGATGTTGAGGGATTTGGCTACCTCCATTGTGTCTCCTGCAATAGTACCATCATTAAGGTATCAGGCATGCAGATCAAGAGTGCATTCTGATGCGATTGGTGATGAGTGAATGCAAGGTCAGGGCATGCATCATCAATTATTATTATTATTATTATTATTATAGATTAATAAAAAGAAAATGTTTACAAAGAATTGGTAAGAAGCCTAGCAACAAGCTGAGCACCTAAACCTTTTTGAATGGAAATGCGAAATCTAAAAAAAAATTTGCCTATTTTATAGTTGTAGTCGTGGCTAGCTATGCAATTCTGCAACCTCTTCAAGAAAGCTATTGTATCCTCTCCTAGATTGCCTAGGGTAGTAAAAGCGAACACACCAAAGCCATATCCATGAGCGCAGTATGTATCCAAGTATTTGTTTTGTTTACAAGTAAGGGAATTCAAAATGACTTGACCATGCCTAAAGGCAACTCTCCAGCCACCAGTAAAAGGAGACACCCCTGTAACATCAAAGAAAACGTCACAGCCGTTCTACCAATTATAAACAAGAATGTCAGCTGGCCTTAAGGAATTTGCATTGTCTGATAGAAAGCCCAGTTTGACTTCTTTACGAGCGGATACACCTGTTTTGTAGCAAATATCTGCTAAAACATCTCTGAATATGTCTTGTCTGAATTTGATGCCTACATCACTAGCACAATATAAGGCTTGGTCTCCAAAAACATCCATACCTCTCCCACAACTTGTGCATAAGGTATCTTCTTCAAACAATGTTATTCCTAATCTATAGCTAAGAGCAGCCCTGAATTGACGAGGCCCAACTGACTGATTTAGCCCAGCAATAGGAACATATGTAAGGAAATCTTGAGCATGATTATATTCATTGCATTGCCATAAGATGTTGTCGCGTTCAGTCAAGTTAAATCTGCTGGGAATGTTCTTCTTAACCGCATCGAAGTAAATTACTGCCAATGAGTGCATTAGACGTGGGGCAGTAGCTTGGATATTGAATGAAGAAGAAGATAATTCACAAACCTGAATGAAATTTGACAAAGCATGCTGAAAGCTGTGATGTAATTCTGAATCCATATGAGCTTTGAGAATAGTTTCCTGCAATTGTTTAGTATGTATACGGGATGCAAGGTAAATGTAATAAATGGTATCCCCCATTGTGTAGACACCAAAGCCTTCATCTTTCATAGGCAATGTCATTATGCACTGCTGGTATGGACCAAACCTAGTACCATCTCCAGTGACAAGATGTCTAAGGAACTGAAAGAGGTGTTGATCATAGTGTGAATAAGATAACTGGAGTTCCAAAGGTCTGGTTATCCTCATTGTAAAGTACAATCTGGAAACACCATCACAGTTTCGTAAGAGTAATAACTCACTTTGTGGATCCTGCAAAGTCTTCAAAGTATCCATTAACTGGATAAGCTTTTCTACTCTGCTTTGCACTAAGTCACTGTAGAACTTTAAGTCAAGACTAACAAGACCCCCAATTAGCTTCACACCCAATGCAGGTATGTTGATGCTAGCAGGAAAAAATCATTCCACAAGGCTTCTGGGGTCAGTATTGGGCCAAAAGAGTTCAGTTTTGTTGATGTTGAGGAACAAGCCCCTACTGCTGCCTTCAGATTGTATGATATTCAGGGATTTAGATACCTCCATTGTGTCTCCATCTATAGTACCATCATCAAGGTACCATGCATGCAGATCAAGAGTGCATTCTGATGCAAATTTTTTTATGAGTGGATGCAAGGTCAATGCAAAAATTAAGGGACCAAGGAGGTCATCTTGTTGAACTCCTTGTGCATATAGAAGAGTATTGTCATTGTAGTAGAGCTTTGCTGGTTTTGCATACCAGAACTCCACCCACCTGAATATGTTTGGACACTTGCATCTAACTACTTTGATCATTGCAGATCGGTCAACCATGTTGAAGGCATTGCTGGAATCAATTAGAAGCATACTCATGTTTTATGAGTTACCTTTCACCTCAAGGAGCCTATTTGGAGTGTAAAATGCCTTCACCTCCGCATTGAACCGCCACACCAAATTGAAAGTACCCTAAATAAGAGAATATTTGTTTGCTAACTGCAGTAGCAGCAAGTTTAGAGCACAACCTCCTCCAAATAGTACCTACAACAATAGGTCTCATTCCTCCTCCAGGTTTGAGCAAGGGTGTCAAGGGAGCACTGGCAATATATTCTCCTAACACAAATGGAAAATTACCAGCCAACCATAAGTTAACCACACCTGTTATAGAGGTTAAAAGCTCATTTGCAACTGTTGTAGATGGACCACTTAGAGCATCTAAAAGATATTGATCTCTAAGTCCATCCCTACCACAAGAAGTCCCTTTAGGGAAACTTTTAATTGCACCCAACACTGCAGTTTTATCCACACTTAGTGCATCATCATGGATAGGTTATGAAGGAATGGATGGTGGTGGAGCACTGGGATGTTTTTGGATCAGATCATGGAGGGTATCAGGGGAATTGGGATCAATTCCATTGGATGATAAAACCTTAATAGATGCAGTATATTGACCATAGCTCAAATTCTTTTTGCAAGAAGTAAGATTAGAACCACCATTCTTCTTTTTGTTGTTCTTGCTCGTTTGAATTTTCTTTGACAATTTCAAGAGTGTGTGCACCATGTTAAGACATCCATTAGTTTCATTCCACTGTAGCAGAACATGAATAATGTTGACAGTTTGTAATCTTTTTCTTGTCCCATATCTCTCTTTCATAGTATACTTAGGAGTATATAAGTTTAATGTGCAAACTGGCAACAAAAGGAGATGTAACCATACAGGTAAATCCATTGGGTTAGAAATTACCTTATCTAAAGTATCCTTAAGAGTTCTTGAAAAATTGAGCCTACATTGGGATGGGATACTGGCAACAATGGTGAATTTCTTCTGATAGACCAGATTAAGCATATCCAAGGATAAAACATCTGGTGCTTCGGATTCCTCTCCATCATTTGACTCAGAGATAGATATTTGGGGTTTACCAATGCCATGTATCAAGAAATCTGCAGATAAACCATTGTAGGGCCTGGATATGATGTTTCCATCATACATGCGACATGGTCTTCTCTATGAGTAGATATGCATACATTGTGTGCAGAGCCACATTTGCAAGTTAGAGAGAACATTTTCCCAAGCATTATACACTGTTAAATCAATGTTGATCCTGTCTCTGCAGGTGTTTTTGGCTCCTTCAGTTGAGAGATGTCTATCATGGAGATGTCTATAAAAACCAGTTCTACTCAGACCCCTACCCCCAACTCCATTATTGCACTCATCAAATTTCTTGAAGGGGCATTGGAACAGGGAATCATTATGCAGAACTCCTTCATCAAAGTCTGCTGAATCTTGAGACGCTAATGAAGATCAAGTTCTTGGCATGGTACCAGAAAAATAACTTATGGTTTTTAAAGTGATGAAATTGAAGTAGCTGATACTGTAAATGTTTCTCAACAAAGCAATCATCAAGAATAACAGTTAACCATTTTTTATAAACAAGTTTACGATCTAAGACTGTTTCAGCTGGTAACCTAGATAATACATCTTCTACTATGTCTGTATGTACATGTTCAAACCTAAATCCAGTTTTCTTTTCAGAAGAAGAAGATGAAGAGAAGGAATTCATCATACCTTAGAAAGAAGAAAAAATCCGACCTAATTCCCCCCTTTCTTCCTTCGCAGAATCCAACTTCCCTCCTTCTCACCTTCTTCTTGACATCCCCCCTTATTGTAAATAAATAAATTATTATTATTATTATTATATTTATTTTTGTTTTTGTTTTTTAAATTATTATTATTATTATTATTATTATTATTATTATATAAGTTTTGGTCTTTTTAGTTTTTATTGTTACATAATCATATATATTTTTAATTTTAATTCATTTTTTTATTATTCTTATTTTTAATTTCTTTTATTATTCTTATTATTTTTTAATTTTTAAAATTACTATTTCAATTTTTTTTAATTATTATTATTATTTTTAGAAACACTTCTTTTTCTGTTTATATATATTTTTTATTTTTTAAAATTTTAAAGTATTTTTTAAATATTCTTATATTTTATTTATTTTTAAGTTTTATTTTTTGGTAACTAGATTTTAAAGTTATAATCTCATCCGTATTTGTATTACATCCATATTATTTTCATGCCAAACACTAAACATTGAATTGTATGTAGTTCTAATGCATGATATTACAACTACATATAAATGACAATGTCTTGCATTGCTTTAATGTCATCTTACTGTCTTCGTTCCATATATAAAAACGGAGTTCGTAAAATCTCTTATATTAATTTTATTTTTATTTCATAAACTATGATGTTCAACAATCAAGAAGTGTATGTTCTTAATATAATTCAATTTCTCAATGAACTATATTGTTAAATAATTATTTTATGAGGCATAAGCATAAATTTTTATTAAATCTGAAGAGAGATCACACGGCGATAAGTGGTGCCCATAGAGTCATTTAGTACAATTTGGTTAAGAAAACTTGGGATTTATTGATCCCATATTTTTGTTGAAAAATTCCCTGTCTGACTGCCATCAACGGCGTGGTTAGCGAGTCCATCAGCTGCCTGGTTTCCCTCCTTATAATTATGATGGATAACGCAGTTAGGTATTTGGTGCATTCTTAGTTTTATCTCTGCGATCATGCCTGAGATATACCAAGGCGGTTCTGTGGGAGATTCCTAAAATCAGAAGGTTTTCCGAGTCTGGCTCAAAAATTACTATTGCCAATTTTCTTTTTGTTGCAGTTCTGGATGCTAAAAATATGGCCCAGGTTTCAGCTGATAAGGCAGTTTTTGTTCCGAGCGGATGTGCCATTGACAAAACTATTCTTGTCTCTGAGTTTCTGCAGATGAATCCTACGCCAGATGCACCTGGGTGTCCTCTGGTAGCTCTATCTGTGTTGATCTTAATTCATTAGGGATGGTCCAGCATACTAAGATGGTTGTTGTTCTTCTGGTGGTGTCTGATGGGTCAGTAGTCGGTATGTCGCTAGGTATAACCAGAGGAAGGGCCCTTATTTCCTAGGAGAACTCTTGTTGTTGATTAATTCTCTCGAAACAATACCCATACGAAGTTGGTTGGGAACGACAAAATATACGCTCA
>JAJJMC010008370.1:2503213-2539720 GCA_023531435.1 Papaver californicum | reverse complement strand
TGCAGAATTCCATTTCGTCTCCATTATGACATCCACCTCCTATCTCGAAGTAGTTGTTTATTTGAGCTATTCCATTTCGTCTCCTTAGATATTTGTATCCACAAGTAGTTGTGTATTTTCTGTTTTTTTAGTACGGCCATATGATCCTATCCTGGGGGCTATCTTAGGGGAGGTGGATGTTTATAATTTCTTTTTACGAGTGATGGTAGGTTGTCGAGTGTATCATGCATCTAGTTGCAAGTCAAAGGATCAATGGTAGCTGCTACTGTTTGTATAGGGAAGCACTATGTTGGGTCCAGGTCGGGGAAATGTGGAATCCAATTATCCTGGATAGCGGTTGTTAATTCGTTTCCCACGCTGTGGAAAATAAGATTTTGGAAGGTGGGTATGGGCGAAGTTAATTGCTTCTATTGTGTACTGAAAGAATATGGAATGATAGGGGGCTTTAGAAAATTAGTTGTTGTTTGAGATATTTCTCATGAAAAAGGTTGGCCCAGATGGAGTCAAAATGGTCATGCGATTTCCAGACCCTTTTCATAAATAGTGCTTTATTATGTTTACTACTTTTCCTAACTGCAAGCCACCTGCTAATATTGGTTTGGATAATTTATCCTAACCCAGAGGATGGCGTTTTTTTCATTGAGGAGTCATGTCCCCAGAAAAAAATTCTGGTGATAAAGTCTATTTGTTTATGTGGGAAGAATTTGAGTTTGCATGAGACGGTTAAGGGTTGTTGTTAGAGAAGTTTTGATGAGAACTAACCTTCCAGCAGGCGTGAGGTATTTTTTTATCCATCCTTTAGCCTTCCTTGCTATCCTTTGAAGCAGAGGTTCGAAAATGTACCAAGATGATCTTCCATGTTTCAATTAAACCGCTAGGTAGATAGGTTTGAAGTGTTAGGCATTCTGAATATTTGATGTATCGTGTCTACTTGATACTGAACCAGTCTCGGGTGGTGAAAAATTATGGATTTGGAAGTATTCATTACTTGTCCCTCTGAGGCGCCATATGAGTAGAGTAAATTCTTGAGGTGATCACTGCTTTTTATGGGTGCTTTAAACGTGATTACGAGGTCATCCGCATACATTAGGTACAACATGAGTGGCGCTTTTTGGGATATACGAAGACCTCCAATGAGCTTTAGGTTTTCTAAGTTTTCCAAGTTTGTGGATAATATTTCCGCACAAATTATGAAAATATAAGAAGGTAGTGGATCCCCCTATCTTATGCCTTTTTTTGGTGTGATATATCTGTGCGGAGTACCATTGATGTTTACTGAATACGTGATTGTTGTAACACATAACATAATATAGTCCACAAAGGTTGATGGAAAATCTACCTTAGAGAGAATTGTCTCGTGCCCCTAGGTATTTTCTACCTACCCACCTGTGTCGGTTTCGGGTACAGGTACCATTTTGTTGAAGGTCGTTCAGGATTTTTGATGAAGCCTCAATCCAAACTATCATAAGTCTTTTGGATATCTAACTTTAGGGTTATTTAGGATCTTCGCTTAGGTTTGAAGTTTTAATATAATGGAATAGCTCACCTGCAATTTCTATGTTGTCATGAATTGATCTTAGGAGAGAAAGCACTCTGGTAAGGGCTTATCAAAAAGAGGAGTAGTGGTCTAATACAGTTGACTAGAATTTTGACGATGATTTTATAAGTGACATTGCAAATACCTATAGGTATGAACTGTGATGGTTTTGAAGGATGTTCTACTTTTGAGATTAGTTTGAGGTATGTATGGTTCATGATTGGGTGAATATTTAGTGAATTAAGAGAACTGCGAACCATGCTATCAATTGCGTATGAGTGGTTTCCTAGAAGGTTTTGAAAAACTTAATAGTGTAGCCATCTGGGTCGGGAGCTCGCTCGGAATCTATTGAGAAAGTACTTGTTTGATTTTCATAGGGTTACCTCGTCCGTCAGCATCGCACATTGTCTGGGAGTTAATATTTGAGTGATTTCTATGAAAAGATCCTCATGTATCGTTGTGGGAGCTGTCGTATATTGTTCAGTATAATAATCTGGTATGAGGTGTATAATTTCGTCTTTATTGGTTACCAAATTATTTTGAGGGTTTTGTAATTGTTTTATATTGTTGCATCCTCGATTAATGGTTGCTTTGGTGTGGAAGAAGGTTGTGTTCTTGTCGCCCGATTGGAGCCATTGGATTCAGGATCTTTGCTTCCAATAGGTTGTTGACATTGGAGTAGGGTCATATGGTGACTTCTAAGCTCCTTATCCCACAATAGCCAGTAATCCTGCTCATTTCCTTGTCGGGTAGCACATTATTGTTGCGCTATATTTATTTGTGTTGTTGAATTCTTGATCATTGTGGAAAGATGGCCAAACGTTTCTATTCCATTCGGCAAGGGTTTGACTGGTTATAATGAGTTTCAATTGTAGGGTCCATAGATGGTTCTCCGTCATCTTGCTGGGCCCATACAGTGTCTACCACTTGCCTGTGTTGCGGATGGATAAGCCACAAAATGTTCAAATTCATAGTTTTTTGTTCTTTTCCAATCGATCTTTTTTATTGCAACAGGATTGGGACATAGTCGGAAGCTATCCTTGGAAGATGAGTAACTCTTGCATGGGGATTGGTTGTTCACCAACGCTGAGTGATAAAAACTCTGTCAAATCGTTCTAGAATATTATCTTGTCCTAACTAATTGTTGACATTTTAAAATCATATGATAATATTATTAACCGTAATCGATCAACATTTTCTTCTTTTAAATCAATCAAATATTATTAACTCCAATCGCACAAAAAAATCTTAAAAATCGTGTAATTTATACTTACATAAAAAGATAATATTGGAACGACAAAACTCAAAACACATTATTGATTAGTTATACTTAAGTAATCAGTTGTAAAAAAATAAATATTATTAATGAAAAACACTATAAAAAAAAAGTAAGAACAACAAAGAATAACGAAGGTGGGTTTTACCTATGTAAATTAGGTTTACAAACATTTTGACTTTTATCAGTCCTAAGTAAACAATCTCCCTGTTATTGACTTAGATCAGGCTACCAGGAATCGTATCCGTAAACTTTGACGAATATATTTGGTTGACAAAGTTATGGGCATGTCAGTTGGTCTCAAATACATTCAACAACATATCTTGGCTTTCTGGAAACCAATTGGATCAATTTAAATCCTAGATTTTCGTAAGGATTTTTTCCTCTTTAGATTTCCAGACTCTTACAGTATGAAAAAAAAAACTATGCTTCAAAGACTCTGGTTTATCACAACAAAAAATGCAATTCGGCTGCGGATATTTCGGCTGAAAAACAACCAATGACTATTATATTTGTGAATAGTTACATGTACCTCCTCCTTTTGGGGTCATATGTTGATGCTAGGGAAAGGGTTTTTCACCATCTTGTAAAACTCATGTAGTTTATTTAATATAATCCACTAAAAAAAGTAATGATGTTGATCAAATAAATAATGTTAGTGAATATATTCCTTATCTTATAATTACCGTGTTAAGAGAAAAAACCTAGAAAGTTTAAAAAATAAATCTTTTTTCGATGGAATAAGCAATAAGCTCCCAGTGTTATGAGTTTTTAGTATCGAGTGGCAATTGCCATTATCACATTGATAAGCCGCTACATTAACTTTGGAATACATTTCCTATCGAAGTGTCACATGATCAACTTCCTCCTTGGAGGAAAGCGACTCCAGTTATACCTAATTTAAAAAGAAGAAAAAAATGAAAAAGAGAAAAACATCGAATGACAGAATAGATAAGTAATTTGTTTTTAATATTTTGTTTTTATTATTAAGATTCGTATAACAATCCAATTTCCAAACAAATGGAATAACACGCCCAACATTTGAGATAAAGAGTCTAAAACTAAGGTTCTTATTCAACAAAGGGTTTATAATTAGGGGATCCTTTTGGAATTGAAGATATCCTGTTCACACATCTATAACGTTGTGTAATGATTGCACAAATAAGCACAATTTTCTGGGACAATCTTTTTTTCTCTATATAAGGATAAGGAAAAAGTCAATTTCATAGTTTAATCTCATTATCTCCATCATGTTTACAGTAGTAGTTCTTTATTTACTTTATCTAAAAGCAAGAGGTGATTAAATAGGTAAATTTATCATTATCACCCCATAATAGAATAGGATCACGGCTAAAATCGATAAGCATATGTTTAAATTTGAATATTTGTTTATCCCGTCTCAAACTGAATCAATCATTTAAATTGAGCAGATTCAATTAATCTTGACCGATCGGCCAAAATTTGGCTGAGATATAATATTTTTATATTTTAAGTAGTTATTTTAATTAATTAGTATAATTTTTTTCAACTACATAATATATAAAGCGGATTCCATTTATCAGATTTATTAAGTTATTTTAATAAAACATGTCCCATTTAACATATAAAAAATATTTATTTATATTTATATATAAAACATGTATCATTAGTTATATTTACCTATTTACCAATGTGAAAAAACTGATTTGACCATCACTATAATGACAAAGGTGTAAATTAAACTGCTCCCATTGGACTTACTCTAATGCTCAAAAAGCTAATTATCATATATCCGCACCCGGTTTATTCGTTTACTTATATCCAAAGTAGGACATAATGCTTCTGAGTGAACAAATTGATCCGATGATCATTGTATCTGAGAGTTATATATTTCCTTAGCCTGCAGAAGACTAGTACTGATTATAGCTCATTCATTTTATGCTTGTATCTATATAAAATAAAGAGATCTACATGTTTGATAATGCAATATATCAACTGCCATTGATATAACAACAATCACATTCATACTTGTGAGCAGTGTATTGAACAAGGCCGTTACCACGCTATCTGGCTCGGTCAGTGACATCAAAGTACCAGATGCTTACATTTTTTTGCTGGATCACCCGCTATCAACGTGAAAAAAATAAAATAAAGAGGAGAATAATAGCGAGGCAATTATGCACTAATTATGTTTCTCAAGTGAACTTTTTTCTTAGAGTTGCGGAAGTGGAAAATTAAAGAACCATTTTTTTTTTGTTTTTTTTTTGAAGCATTAAGGAACCAGTTTGGTTGCTCGTTATCTAAAGAGTCTTATCAATTGGTAGATTAGAAAAAAATCACTGACAGTCCGTAATAAGTTCGCACCTATACTCTACCGTTGAAATTTGTTCAATCAGGAGGTGGCACAAAGATCGTTGGTTACGTGTAAGTGACTCTATGTCTATACCATTGTTAAATCTGCCTGTATTTTTTATCCTTTCTTTTGTATCTTCGATGCATCGAATTTCTTACATTTCTTGTTTCAATTGCGAGGATTTTAAGAAAAGAATCGAATGGTAAAAAGTAAGCATGGCAGCATAAAATAAATAAACAAATAAAACAGAATACAGATCAGTATACTCCATCCAATGGATGAGCCAAAATTTAAAGAGGAGGATCCATATAATTAATTTTAAAATATAAATTTTATTAAACTACTAAAAGACTATTATATGATGGTATATAATACTCTAAGATCCATCAATTATAGGTATGCTGGGAAGGTATGAATCTACAATAACTAGGTATTGGTATAAAATAGGGGTGAGGTTGGAGTCGAAGGTCAAAAGACCTTTGGTAAATGCTTTCCACGAGAAAAGATGTACTTTTGATGGACACGGCAGTGTCCATAGAAATTCAGTTGGGTAGTAGATGTGTTCGATGCGATTGATTGAAATTGCTAGTCATGCCTTTGTAACTTGATGTTGTGTATACTGCTCGAGTGATATCTCCATAGCTTTAGATTGAGTCTTGAAATAGAAACCAAGTTCTTCCCTTGAAGGATTAGTGCTAATAGTACTAGTAATTATATTACAAAAGGTTACTAAAAAGTGATATAAAGATACAAGGATTACAGACTCAACTACAAATATAGATTACCTCTAAATAATGCTAAACTATCTACTATTACAAAAATAAAATCAGAAGAAAATACAAGGATTACAAACTCAACTAAAAATACAAATTTGACTAAATAATGCTAAACTATCTGCTACTACAAAGATAAACTCAGAAAGAAAATAGAGTCTACTCAGGGCCGTATGCCGGGGGATCATACAGGGTTGGAAGAAGGATACAAAAGTTTATAGTTGAACCAGGATATAAATGTTAAAACCACCAGACTTAAAAGGAGCTCATCTCAAATAGTAGTTTCATCTCAAAGGATGAGAATGAATGAGATCAATATTGATTATGCTATGAGAAGAGACGATGGGTTGTTCTTTGGTAACAAAAACGATGATCCAAGCATATAATATATCTCATAATTAAACCGGGTAAACATTCCAGGAAAATGGATAAAGATAATTTGAAAAACAAAATAAAAATTAGACCAAAAACAAAGATAGATAAGAAATGATGGTACAATCCATAACTCGGTATATCATTTTTAATCTATTTTCCATAATAATTAGGGTTAAAACGCTGTTTTGAAGAACAAGACGGAAAATTGATCTTAAAATCTAATTTTGAAAAGAAGATGAAACTATTTTTTGAAAACATTTTTTTCTTTAAGGAATTTTGAAAACTGAGTTTTTGAAAACGGGATCTAAGGTCGATTTGGAAAAATAATTTTTGAAAACAAATAGCAATAAATTAATTGAACAAGATTGATGAGAATCACAGAAAAATCAATCAAAAGTCTTGACCAATGCCTAGGATTAACTTCACCAAATAACAAGCAAAGAAACAGAAAAAGAAAACAAAAGCTTCCAATAGAAACAAGAGAAGATAAATTACAGAGAAAAAAAAAAGAAAAATTAAAGAAACAGGAGACGGAGAGAAGAAGGCACAAAGTTATCCACTTTCCAGAACGAAGTCAAGAAAATATTGAGATATATAAATCAAATTTGTGTACCAAAAAGAACAAACGAAAAAAAACAAAAATCACATCTAAAGAGCTGGAAACCTTCTTATATCCATTCCCTTCTCCCTGCATCACCACCTTTGTGAGGCCCCTGAGTTAACCCCGAAGGGTTTACTCGAAAGCAGCCACCAGATGAAGTTTCTAGATCTAGGGTTTACCATATAGAGAGAAGAGAGAAACGAGAGTGTGTTTTCTTCTCTTTTTTTTTCCAAACACTATCTCATAATTTAGCGCCAATATTTCTTTGAAACTTAATCGACAACGAATTAAAAGTTAATATTTTGATGATATTTTCTTTTATAAAACTGTACGTTTCTACTAGATTGCAGAAAACATTGTGTACGAATCCTTCCTCTATATATGTTAAAATTGGGGAAAATACGGTTCAGTCCATAGTAGGACTGAGTTAGACCCTCTAGTCAAAACCTATTTTGGACTAAGGAATTTAGTCTAGGAATTGTTTGAAATATAAAAATTACGTAAATAATGAATATTGTATGCAGTGCATAATTTTGTGCTTATTGTTTTCTACATTGATTATTATGAGTTGTTTGTTTTGAAGGTTTTTCTGTTAAGATGGACAATACATACAGTCCACTGCACCAAAACACATATTTTCTAACGTGCAGAAAATATTGGGAAAAAATATTCTAACGTTTTTCCAATGTCGGGAAAGTGGATAACTAAATTTACACAATTGTTTTAAGGATTACAAACGTTACAATGCTAATTTTTATCGTAACGGTTTAATAACGTGGTGCTTGTCCGGTAAAATACACATGTACTTTTATAAAATATAAACATTAAGCTTCAATGCCATGATGCTTCTTGATTTTTTTGAAATATTCAACATCTTCGAATTCTTCATTCTTCAAAGTTTTTCTATGGTTTCACATGTGTTAATTTAGCACTTGTTGTTGAAGATTTACACGACTTGATAAAAAAATTATATTGACTCCACCTTAGAGCTTACATGGATGATTTTCATTCCACTCAGAGTTGTTGTCCCATTGGGTAGTATCTTTTATCACTTTAAGCACATGTTACCTTTTTAAACATAACGTGATATTACTCGATATGTTCTCTCCCTTCATCTTTACATATATCTTCTTGTTATATATGACGATGAAAGTAAAAGTTAATTCTTTCCTATTTGACAATGGTTCGAAAAGCCATATTCTTTAGTAGGTGACTACTAATTCCCTATTTTTGTTACAAGATAAAGATTAAGTTTATTGATGAACTAATTCTTAGTTTACAAAATGAGCCTTACTCGCTATATATACATGAGATGATCCACATGTTATTTGTGTGATCAGTGGGGGGAACAATTACATATCATGCATCACTGGGACCCAATAGATCACTTTTTCATTTCCCGCCTCATAGCTGGAGATGCCTGATCTTTACTCTTATATTCCACCTTCAGGTACTCATCTTGCCATCTCATGGATAGATCAACTTCCTTCAGCTCTGAAGTCCGGGTCTTTGATGTTCATCCATCTCCTTGTTCCAGGTGTTTTACTCTTAAACTCCCAGCTATATTCTTTAGAAAGATGTGAACTTGTCCATCCAAATCGATATGCTATCACGTGATTTTAGCTGCTGTCACATGATTTAGGCAGTTAGATCTTTCCTCCGGATTTCTTCACAACTTCCATTTATTAGTGATGGTGGCTTCCAGCTATGGGTAGATGCGATATTTTTTCATCTACATATTTGCCTCTAGTTTCATAAAAGTTACTTTGAGACTTAACTTTAATTAAACGGTAGTTCTCGTGTCATCAGTGCATTAGGTAGCTACTTTAGATGTTCTTATTTTCTTCAAGTGGTTTAGCTAATCTGTTTTTGTAGCTTGTACATCTATATATGATACAAATATCTTAGCTACAAATACTCAAGTAACTTGTAACTTGTAGCTTGGACTTTAGCTACAGATATTCAAATATCTCTTTGTTATTCTTTTTTATGATCTTATCTATATATATTCAAATATTTGGGATACCTTAATTTATATGAGATACTTCTGAATCGGCTCTTTGGTGATTATCACCTTATATTTTCCCCCATTTTCATTAAAAATTATTTTCAGCTGTAAGTTCAGCTTGTTAATTCGATTTCTCCATATAAACTTTTATGGCCTTTTGAACTTTCATAGCCTTTTTGAATTACCTTCTCAAACTTCTGTTTATGATGTTATCATTAATGTCATCTCTTATCTCTATTATCACGATTTATAATGTGCTTTCATAATTTTGTTCACCTCATTCGAAATACCAAAAGTTCTCAACTATGGTGGGTGAGTGGTACTTTTAAGATCATGCTTAAGTTTTTGTCTGTAATGGATTTCTACTTCTACACATGTCATTCATTTGTTGGTTTGCTCAGAGGGGCTATCAAAATGTTTTCAACTTTTTCTATCTTTCCTAAAAAAAATTTATCATACAAAAAGGGGATTTAGCTGTGATTTCTAGGTTATTTTTTTTCAACCCTTAAACTTCAATCTTTTCATCCTCTCAGTTCTGAATCTTTCATCTCAAATTTTATTCCTGTTCTTTCATATCTTAATAGAATCTTTATCAGATAATAAAATTGATCAATATTTTGACGATAATCTTAATCAGGCTAATCAAAATATTAATTTTAATTGGTATCAAATTGATCAGGGGGCTAATTTTGACGAAGGAGATCATTCTTTATTTTTTCCGGAAGTTGAGATAATCCAAATAATACTTTGATATCTCATCAAATTGATGAATTTGATAATGAAATTTTTCCAATTGATCCTCCTTCATCCCCATAAAGGATTTACAATGACTATCCATATCTTAAAAAGAAGAATTTGTCAGTTAGTTACCCTGTTCCTTATTATTCTCCAATTTCCTAAATCAAATATTATTCCTAGGATAAGCTTTTGATTCCAGAGTCTCATTTTAATTTATGACTATTCTTCTTCATCCATTATTCAAGAATATCTTACTCTGGCCGGTCTTACCTCCTGGCCCGATGAATCTTACATTCTATTTTTCAATGAATAAAGTCGTTTCTTTGGATGAATCGGTTAAGGAAGAGTTTAATAAAGTTACTACAATAGATATATTTCAGAGGTATTCAATTAAATATTATGGGAAATCTTTTGATCTATTTTATATTTCTAGAAAAAACCCTTGTACCAGTCTCGGTATTGAATTTTAAACTGCAAAGGAAAAACCTCTTTTTCCCAAGATTATCGATGGGTTCTGTCCCATCCTTATTTCAGGTTAATGGGAGTTCGGTCGACTTCCCACTGACGATGATAAGAGAGTCAAAACTTTTATTTCTTTAAAGGACGTAACCTCTAAGTATTTCATCTCTCCAGTTATACTTCATTTTAACTGATTCAAATTAATTATATGATAGTTCGGCTCGACGTTATTTTGGCTACTTATTTTTTAATGCTTACTTTCATGTCTTGTATAATTCAGCTACATATCTCATCTTTCTTCCTGATGAAGCTAAAATTCAGAAATTTTATAACATCTTGGATCTTGAGAAAGACAAGTCTTTGATTAATGATCGAGACTTGTAAGTTTCGAGATACCGAATTTCCTCCAGATTCAGAGTTGAAATCTTCTAATTACTCTAAACATAAACTCCCAAGTAAGTATATTTATAAATTTTTGGTTCATCATGCAATTTTATTTTCGTTTAGCTCTTATTTACTGTAATTTTTCCTTTGCTTGTTCAGGAAGAAAGCTAAATTTCTCACCCATATTCTTCGGTTGTTGTTGGTGCAACTGGGGGTTCACCTCCTATTGTGTGTTATAACCCTGGTATCGCTATTATTATCTCTGGTGCTAAAGATAATTTAGGATTATTCAAGAAGGGTGCTCCTTCTTCTATTCCATCTCCTAAAAGGGAAATATCGTTCCTGAGCTCCTTGCAATTCAAACAAGCTGGGGAAGGGTAAAGTTAAGTCATTAAGGATTCTCAATAATCTCAGCTGTTTGAACTCTTATAGATTTGGCGATTCGCACTTATAAACAATCTTCTTCGTCGACTCTTAAGTCTGAGACTGATCAATATTTTTTCCAGGTTGGTATGTTATTGCTTTATTGATTTTTACAATCTCACATAATCCATGTGTTTCTTATCTCTTCCCTTTTTATTTTTGTTTCAGCTTCGCGCTCATGTTGATAATGTGATTGTTCATAATGATTTAGTTGAACAGAACCTAAAAAAATCCCTTAAAGAGGTTGAAAAGCTTCAATCGGAGCTAGCCAAATATCAAGCTTCTGATGCGTATTTCAAGAATCAGGTATATGAAAAGATAAGGAGATTGAACACCTGAACTAGATTGTTACTGTTTGGGATGAAATTCTCTTCAACCCAAATCAACCAAAATTGTTGTTCAAATTAACAAAAGAAAAGAGAAAATTGCACACAGGATTTAACGTGGTTCAGCCCTTAATGGCTTACATCCACGGGTGGTGAAGTTGAGAGGGTTTTTATTGATTAATTTCTGGTTACAAAAAGCCCCATTAGAGCTCTGATTTCTCTTACAGTATGCTCAAGTTCTTCCCTTCCCGGTTGAGGCCGATCCCTTCTCTTTCTTTTTCCCTTTTCTTTTATACCCAAGTCTTATTTGAGGTGTCAAGTGATGAGTGCTTCCACGTGTCAAAAGGTTGGTGACGTGGCACCTCCTTGTGTGCCTACCTGTCTACTCTCTCACTCTCTAGTGCTTCCATGTGCTCATCCCATGTCTATCGGGATTGACCGGATCGGGATTGATGACGTCGGATCGGGACGTAAATTACGGTCCTGGCTTGCGGGATTGGTGCGATCGATGCTGTCAGATCAAATTGCGATCCATATGTCGGTCCTTGGTACGATCCCTGCTTCGAACCTTGGTACGATCCCTGCTTCGAACCTTGGTACGATCCCTGCTTCGAACCTTGGTACGATCCCTGGTTCGATCCCTGGATCGGGACATCTTGTGCTCCGCACTTTGCTGCCACGTGTCAAGCAACTTTTTGATATTCACAACTTGCCCCCTTTTCTTGAGAGTTATTTGAAAAAAAATCTCTTAAGAAAATAATTTCACGCTTCCATCTGAACCTTGGTGCGATCCATGCCTCGAATTAATAATACTTCAAATTTGTGCAACAGTAGCACTTCAGACTTGTGTATTTTCATGGCTTCATTATATTTTTGTCCCTACAAAACAAAATTATATATATATATATATACTGATCGTTGGGTTAAACATTTTTTCATGAGTACAATGAATCGAGATCCCACACATACGAAACAAACCCGAGCCAGGAGTAAGATACAGGGTTGGTCCCGAACCGTACTCTGAAAAATGATAACCAGACTCTGAAAAATGAGTAATTTGCATCAAGACTCTTACATAGGTTCTGTGACCTAATAGTCTTATCATGTCTCCAGCCACGGAGCTCAGTAGGAACACACGCTTAATTTATCTCGGGCATGGAGTAAATTAATGTGTCCCATAGATTTGCTCTAGCCACTGAGCATTGTAGGATCACACGCCTAATTTATCCCTGGCATGGAGTAAATTATGTGTAGTCCATCATTTTATTAAGACTCTTACATGGGTTCCCTCTTTGGGGATGCGCCCATTAATCTTATTTCAAGACTATCATATGAGTTCCCTCATTGGGGATGCACCCACCAGTCTTTTTTTGTCTCCTGAATGGAGAAATATCGGTAAGAAATATACCTGAATTGTAGATGAGAAGTATACTTGAAAAATCATCCAGATATTTCTCATTTCCCATTTCTCATTTAAGATATATCCCATATTCTTCTATATACATGAGAAGCATATATAGAAATAAAATATGACATATATTTTTAAATAAGACATGAAAATTATCCAGATGAATATTCCGAAGTAATTGTTGTTTGAGAGATCAGAAGTATACGAATGTAGAAGTATTCACCTTCCAGAAATTTTTGATGGTAGGTTGAAAGAGATCCTCATTTTTAAATGATAATTCATGTTGGAGCGTTCAGATTGCCGCAAGGAATATAAGAGGCATCGCCTTTCGAAGAAGTTCAGAATAAATTGAAGTATTTACTGAATGTTCTTCATGAAGTATAAACCATTTGAAGTATCTATCAATTGTCGCCTTATGCTAAGAAGTACAAGACATATAACTGGCGAATAATATTATTTATTTTGTATTAAGTAATTATTGAAATGAAATACCTAATTGGCGCGCAGTATTTAGCCCATACAGCTAAAACTTTGATTTCTTTTTAGCATGCCCCCAGTGCATTATCATTGCATAGCTGCCGCATCATCTGAAGTGTCCTTCATAGGTATCTTCACATCTCATAAAAATGTCTTAAACATTTCATGACATTAAATAGGTTCAAGCTAAAAATGATTTTCATGCTTTTAATTGAATATTACTATTAAATCTCATCAAACAAATTAGAATTTGTTCAGACTAAAAATTTATCATATTAAATCAATAAGTTTCTATGATTATGACATTAATTATCATAATGCATGATATCACATGCGATTCAGATATTATTGAAATCATTTAATCAATTCATAATGTATGACAGATGATGCGTATACAAATCGAATAAGCTCATGCTTTTTGAGCAATTACGAAAAATCATGATTGAATCATTTAAAGATGATAATCAATAATCATTCTTAAATTTTAAATTACTACTTCTAATACGCAATTAACATTATATATAAAAAATTTAAAAAAGATAATGCATAATTATCTTTTCCGAATTGCTTGCGGATCGGTATATGTCTTTTGAAGCTATGATAATAATTATCTAGCTATATCATCATCATTTTTTTTTATTTTTTATTTTTTTTTTTTAATAAAGGAAATTTATCATTCATCATATCATACAAAATGATAAGCAAAGAGATTTGGTCTGGTTCAACTGAGTTAGATCAAACTCAGTGAGCCGACTCACTGGAAAGAAAATCCAGCAGAGTCTTATCTGCTTTCTGACTATTCCAGCCTAATTCAGGCTATTTCAATCAGTTCTGCCCTGCAATTCAAGCATTCATTCTATGACAGGAACATAAAAGTTCATGCTACAATTTATTCATTTTATGATAAACAGATAAGATGGAACTATGAGTTAAAATTAAAACTTAACATCATGAGCTATGAATTCATATGTGATGCTCACATTACAAGTCATAAAAGTTTAGTTATGAGCAGAGAGTCAATCAGTTTATCATCTGATGCATATAAGTGGACAAAATTGAAATTGTGTGTGTTAACATAATTTGTTCAACATATTTGTGTTAACATTAACATATTGCTTGCATATCAAATCAACAAAATAATGACCAAAATACTTAGCTCTTTGAAGAGACTTGTGGTGAGAATGGCAACATTCAACTGTGTAAAGGGTTGTCTTCAAGCAAGAATTACTTCCTTTGATTGCTGTACAAACTATCTTGTCTGTCACAAGATTTGAACGTTAACTTCTGTCTTTCGGCATAAGAGCTTGTAAATAAGGCCTTGGTGCTGTATGTCAGTTGCTGCTTTCTAGTTAGATACAAAAACAATCTTCATATGGAGGTCGTCGATTGAAATGAAAGGAATCAGATGGCAAAATCTCCTTGTAGCTTTGGAATTAAAGGCAATTGCATCAGTTCAAAAGTCCATGTTAGTACAATTTTGCATTCAGTTTACAAGGTTATATTAGTTCAATTCTATAAGGGTTCATTAGCTTAACATCCAAAATGGTTCAAATGTAAACTGAATTCAGATTCGATGTTAAGATGAATTATAAACAGGAGTAGCAGATAAGTCTCAGAGAACTATCTTAAGCCTAATTTATTAGTTTAAATCTTAGATAACTGTTTAAAGTTCAAAATTAAGAAACTTAGAATGAGGATAATTTCTTCATGTTCCTGCAAGCAACTAAGAAAGTCATATGTTTCATTTTCTGAACATAATAGATGCAGGCATGTATAACACTTTGCTTATAATACTATTTATGTATATAAGAGATGCAGAAGAGTTGAATCAATCAGAAAAGATTAGGCTACTAACTTAAAGCATGATTCAACTTAAACAGGTAAGTATGCACGCAAACGAGCTTATCAAGACGTCGGTTCACACACTATAGACATAAATATTCAATCAGCTAAGGAGCTTATTGAGATGCTGGTTCAAATGAGTAATCTGAAGTCTAATATGCCACATACGTTGAGTTATCTGAAGTCTTATTGAGATGCAAGTTTTAGATTCAATTTCAAATCTAATTTTAAGCACAGGTGAACATGGTTCAAAAACAGGTTGACATCTTTGTGTGCAGCTAGCATCCTTGAGGTTATTCACAGCTTAAGTACAAAAAAATAACTAATGGAATCATATTCATTTACAAATTAGAGTCGCACATTAAGCCTCAGACGTTGAGGCTTACTAAGCTCTATTTATGCACAGGTATAATAAGCTAAGCTTAAATGAAAATTAGATTACAACTATCTTTCTGTATTGCGTAAAAGTGTACAGCAATGGATAGAACTTAATAGCAATTGACAGTGTTACAGAAAAGTTACCCTATCAAAATGTTTCCTGCATAAGTGACTATGGGACTAAATTCTGACTTAAGGATTTTAGATCAAATAACACAGAAGAATTTAAAAACTAACAGAGCAGAACTATGAGTTCATGAAAGTAGCAGATTGAACTGATTTTGGATGCATAAGTTATACCAGTTCACATAGGATGAATAAAAAATGTCTAAAGTTTAGATTAATTATGTACAATTGAGACTACGGTTAAAATGCACAATTCAGATACATGTGAGAGATAATTGCAAATTTCAAGTTATGGGATATTCGAATGTCATGAAAAATTCTGATGAGATAACAATTGGTTACAAGCACGAGAAGCTATAAAAAATTATAGCTGTTTAATATCATAAAAACTATTTTTCTAAAGATTAACACAATATGGCTGAGTCGCAGAATAAATTAAAGAAACTTTAAAAAGCTGTAGCATTAGACTAAACAGTTGACTTTAACCGTTAGCTTTAAATGTCAATAGCTAGATGCAAGGATGAAATTTGAAGTATGTCCAGGAAAATTAGAATTGGAATATTATAGGATATACTGCAAAATACATGTATCTGGTTCTTTAATGAAATGATTTGTATTCAACTCACTTAGAGTTACAAAATAAAGGTGTACAAGAATCTGGCTTAGTAGAATGATGCTCAAGGTTCATAAAGATTTCATTTTAAACATGCTAAATCAGGCTTATCAAATACTTTAACAACTTAATTTTTCCCTAGCATTCAAGCAGGATTTCATTGTGAGCATGAGATAAGAAGCTTATGTTGTTAGATAGTAAGAAAATTCATGATCCATTCATACATAGATGATAGTCAATGACCATGGTTGAACGGAAATCAATTCCTATGAACTGTACAAACTCTGCATGCAGGCAAGTATTCTCATATGAGATTGGGATTTATATCAGTGATACTAGGATGCTAGAATTTAGCTAATTACTAGTTATACAAATGTAGATAATTATCCATGACAACGAGCATTAGAAGATAATATAAGGTTAAGATATAACTGCACTTATGTGCTTATGCTCCTCACAAATCAGCAACTTTTCAGAGATAATTATAATTTCTGCTACAAGTTTGATCAATACTCTCAAAGGATTACTCTAGCCACAGAATCATGGTATAGTAAATTTTAATAATCTGAAGCAATTCCAGGCATACATAAGTTCCTAACAGATAGATATGAACAATTCATTTGAGATTAGGCCTAAGATTTCACATGTTCTTAGCTGATGTGTGAGATTAATGCTCATGACTTGTTGAAATGGCTTGTTGAGATTAAGCCAGAAAAATTTCATTGCAATCATGTGAGATTACATTCATGCTTTCAAGTGATAAGAGAATTCATAATCTCAGCAGGTGAATACTTATCTCCCAATTCATATTAGACTGTATTGTACAGGGAGCACTCATAACACCTTCCTGGACCATCTCCATGATCACTGTCAACACCTTCATCCTGATTCAGTGTATCTGCAATATGTAGTCTAGAAACTTGGCTAACATAAGTAGAAAAATAAGTAGAAGTGTCATCAAATATTTGAGAACTAGTAGCAGTTCCAGGAAATATAGCAATCAACTAGATGTAAACTGAGAGTATATACAAAGCAAGGTATTTGGTGGGTAATAAAGATTGAAATGCTTTGATGACAAATCTATAGTTGGGTTTTCAATTAGAATAGAGGATGAAAAGTTCAATCAAATCTCTGCCACAAAATTCAAAAAAAATAATTAAGCAATTTCTTCAAACTTTTTCATCTTAAAATCAGGATTGGGACATGAGTACAACAAATAGAGTCTCCAGTATTAACAGAATGAAGAATTTTACGACTTTGCAGTTGTGAATTTGATTTTTCAGAAACAAAATTTTCATCTCAAATAACAAAAATAATAAGTTCAAGAAGAAATACTTATCGGTGTTACTTGATTTGATGAATTTGATTTGTTTTTCATCAATTAAATATTGTGCTCAAACCAATCTAGTTGAAACTCCAAAATGTCATTTGATTTCAGTTCCAATTTTAAAGTTAACATATCAAACCCTAGCTCTTCAATTCTGAATTTGGGGAAGAACACAAGCTTCGGCTTTTTAATTCTTCATTCAGTTAGTTACAAATCTTGAATTCAATCATAACCCAATCTGTTTCTTCCCATCAGTAGCGTAATTTCACTACCAATTGTATGATATCTTTAATTTTATTTATGATATCACGTGATTTTTGGAATATTTTGCTCCCAAATTGATACACAAGATAGAAGATATTGATACAAGACTAAACACATCGATTTGGAGTGATTTATGCCGGAAAAAGAGGTTCCCGAAGTGAATTTGGCCGGAAAAAGGAATCACTCTTTGATTCGGATTTGGGAAGATTCTAGAGTGTTTTAAAGAGTTCTATTAGGTTTAGAACTCTCCCTAGGGTTTGTATAGCCTATATATATGAAGAGAAGCCAAGAAAAATGAGGAGGGAAGCCTAGAGAATCAAAAAAAAAAGAGTCGCCGGAAACTGGGCAGTGATCCGGCGCCGACCGGCCAACTGTTCTTCATTGCTGGAGCCAGAGAAGACGATCCTGCAACACTTATAAACGTTGTTGTTCCTGTTTCGTTTTCCTTCTTCTTTCCTGTTGCTTATTTCCTTTGTGTAACGGCTGAACCTTCACCTGTAACGCTTATAAGCGTATCTATTCAGCTGTTTTACACCTATTTCACCATTGTAAGCACTTTTTGAGCAATGAAATCAACTTTTGAGCAAGTTTTCTTCACCATGAGCTAAGTCTATTTACTCTGATGATGCAGGAGGTTTTTCTCTCAATTTTATGTGGTAAGTCTATTTTTAATTAATTATTTATAATTCTTTTATTATTATTTGCATGGATTTAAATTAGAAAAAAATGGTTTTTATTAAATAATTGTGTTCTCTTTTGATGGGTCATGCTTAGTTAATTACTCTTGATGTCCCATGCTTAGGATTTACAATTATTCTTTTAGGAAACATATTTTGGCAAACTTGAATTAAATTGTTAAAAAGAATTACATGATTAAGCACATGAATTGTTAGAAATAACTGAATCTTGATTCCTAGTTTTCTCCATATTTTCTAAAAATATTCTCTAGTTTATTTTCCTGATTTTTATTAGTTTAGATTAAGTTTAATATTTTCTAAAATCATTACCTTCACAAGTTCGAGAATCGAACCTCTTTTTACCACTATCGTAGTTGTTGGTCTTGAGTTTTATTAGCTTTTTAACCATCATGACCTTGTCGACCAGATAGTGGATTATTATTTCCCAGATTGCCTTTGCTTTTTCTGGAATTTCAAAGGAAAATATTTGGGATCTTCCACCTTTTGGAATATCTCTATTTTTGATCTCCATAGGTTCTTGTTTTGTTTTGTTTTATCTAATGATATGATTGTTATATTACAGTTGTTATGATTGTGCTTCAGGTAGGCTTCAGTTATAGATCATTCTGATTTTCGTAATTCATCATCAAGATTTTAAGATTAACCTGGACTAACTGATCATGTGGTATTTTCTATCCTTGAATATTGAGATAGATAAACTAATTTTTCAAGATATCAAGATGAGATCTGATATATCAGTTTTAAACTATAAATTTGAAAAATTAAAAATTTAAACCTTGTAATATTTTGAAAATTAGATAGTTATAAAGTTGTAGAAGAATAAAGCAACAAAGGAATGTGTCTCTTCTTTTCTTCTGTAAAGTTTGTAGAGTTTCCAGATATTATACACTCAGGCATATATTCCTTCAGTTTTATCGTATTCAAGGTACTGGATATTCCTCATCAATTAGTACAGATCCCCCTTTCACTGCTAGTTCTTTGAATACGAGTTGACTCCTTCTCTTTTATAAAAACTTTTTATCTTAGCTCTTTAAGTCGAACATTTTTATCGTTCATCTTGCTAAGAGAATTTCGAGTCTCGGCTTCATTCATTATTCTTTTCTGTTGTTCATATGATTTACTTCTTTTTCATGGAAATCAAAAATATGTTGTTTATCTATCAATATTGTAATTCACATATTCTTTCCTGCATTATTATTTTCTTGGGATTAGTTTGTAATTCATTTATGCTTATTGCATATCTCACACCCTTTCAGCTTCTAGTCTACCCATGTGACCATTTTTAGCTATATTTTTAGCTTATGACTTACAACTTACAACTAGTTATTTTCTAGATATTGTATTATTTTTATTTTAATCTTATTTGATTATTCCGTCTCTTTTAATTGACGATAGATTAAAATATGAGATTAGATTAAGTAAATATGGAGGTTCAAGATAAGGTTTCCACAGATAAAAGATAATAGAATTTATAAAATTATTAATTTCGAGAATAAAGATATTTGAGTGTAGATATATGAGATGTTAAAATTATATAAAATATTTTAGTAATTCATCTCGAATATATTTAAATGTGATATTGGGTTACCTCGTGGTGTGGTTTTCCGACCTTTCTTGAATTATGAAATGTTTTGTTTCTTTGTAAAAATATTGTTCAGTTTTTTCACATTTGCTATTGTAGATGGTTTGTTAGGGATGAAATTGTAAAAATATATGTTTCTCACCCGGGTATCAGAAATATAGAACCTTACTATATTTTCATTCTGCAAAGAATCCTAGGAATGTACTAAGTTGTGATAGGTGTTCATCCATGTCTCCCTCTATGCATATATACACACACATATATATAATCACGGTTACAGTATGGCTCAGTATCCACGAATGTAAAAAATTATTAGAATAGTACTGGTGCTTGCTGCAATAATCCCATATATTTTATAATTTATATATAATAAATATCAAGCTCCTAGATGGATTGCCCACCAGTATAAAACAACTTGAGTCCTCTCTAGTGCTATATTCCTCGGTTGAATTCCTAAAATTTCTTTATATCGATATTCAAACCCTAATTGGATAATATTGATTTATCATAGTGTCCATACAAGCTATTATGAAAGCTCATAACAAGTTGCACACGAGTATACTTGGTTGAAAACATGATTTCTGACGCACCATCATAATCATCTTGGAAACACGTATCAATGGGTGGAGAATAGAGCAAAAATTTCCAAACAACATATGTTCTCCTATGTGGCTACTACAACATACTGAAAGGGTGTTTTATTTAGAGTAACAGTATAGGAGATATGTCTTAAACCTTAGACGAAGTACAATATGAAAATTGTCAGAATTTTGCCTAAAATATTCCTGGAAGGTTGCTGTTTGCTCCGTTGGAATACCAAAACGAACTCAAAACCTAAATCCTTTGGCGTTAAGAGATAGCTGACGATTTTCGATTCAGAAATCGGGGTTAATGATCGAAAATGGAAATCGTATGAAGAATCTACCGTGTATTTGTTAAAGTAGCTCTTTCGTGTCAATTCCTTCAACTTAACCGGCCAAAAATTCATCACATGCTACCCAACTTGGTCGGCTATGTTGACGTTACTTGGTAGAGAAATCAATGAGAATAGCACAAGTTAAAATCTAATATTAAAGCTTAGGATTCACTACAATTAGGTTTGTAACGCATATACACGTTACCAATAGCGTATTTGAGCGGCCAGCCTTAACATATACAACACTCGAAGCAACTATGTGGACGACCAACATTTAGGTTTGCAATGCTCCTACTTGGACGTTTAACCCTAGCCAAAAACGTGAATATCCAATATTTGGTAAGCTTTGAAAACAACCTACTTGGGCAGTTAACCCTAGCGAAAAACGTGAATATCCAATATTCGGCTCTGCAACGCTTAAGTAACATACTTGAGCGCCCATACTTAGTCTAATACTTAGACAACTAACATTTAAGCCTACGTTGCAAACAACTTACTTGGACGACCACCTTAAACTTGATGAGAGGATGGCTAATATGGGTTTGCAACGTTTATAAGCGTTTTAAAAAGTAAACTTGGACGACCGGCTTTAGCCAATTGTGTGGACGACCAACCAACAATGAATTTGAGTGGCTAACTCTAGCCAAGCGTGTTAACGGCCAATATTTGGCTATGCAACACTTATAAGTGTAGTAAACATTATACTTAGCATGACGCGCATAATTTGTACTCAGTATGCTACACATGTTCTTGCACTCAGCATGCGGCACATATTCTTTCACTCATCATGCGACGCATATTGTTACACTCAGCATGCTAGTCAAATTTCTAGATAAGCAAGTCTTGTTCGACTTTAAACAAATAATACTTAATTCTACTAAAATTAAACGAGACATCTAATATGTCATAGTGGGGGGATATTCACTAGGGTATTTGTCTGGCGGTCTACAGCGTGCGGTGCAACAATGCACCCATTAAAGAGAAATATTTGGAAAGTTCGAGCGATGGTTGAGTAGATGAGTGATATGTGTGCAACCGTCCAGTCATCCTCAAGCGAAGTGAGGAACGATTACTGACAAAGTCTCCACCATCTCCATTTCATCACTACTCCACGACCGTCAAGTCCTACGAGGTTAGGTGTACGATTATACATAGCTATTATTAGTATATTATTTAATCTATTGAACGAAGAGGACACAATTCGATTATCTGATTTTTATACAACCTTCTCAGTAACCAAATTGCTCATAGATATTACATACCTATCACATCCAACAGAGTCTGATACTCTTACCTTAATATTTATTTTTTTTCCCTACCTAAGACCAACCCTTTTCCTTCCTTTGTGACCGAAAGAAAATTGGAACGACCATATCTTGGTTTAGGCTAATTTTGCTGTGATTTTAATATCTAGAATCTTAAAAATACTTCTACAGTTCAAATGTTTAGGGATTAGACGAATACTCATCAAAGTTACCCATTTTCCCCTTTCTTGTTACCCACAAACAGCTACCTTCAATCATGCGCTACTTTCAAACATTTCCTTTCAGACTCGGTAAATATTTCATGATTTTTTTTTATGGTTGCTTCTCTACTGACTTTCGTCTTGATGGGTTGGTTTTTTAGGTCCTACTCTCTAGAGTAATTTTCTTGAGTTAGAGATGATATTCTTTTAACTGACTTTTCTTATTTTTTCTTTTTGCTTTAGCTTCTAGGTTATTTAATCCATGTGTATAACTTTCAGATACTATTTTTCCAGTTTCAGTGAATACTTCTAGAGTATTCGTTTCTCCAGGTAGTGGGAGTTATTTTTCAAGTAATTAATTTTAGCTCATTTTCCTTCGTCACCTAGATGATATGCTGGTTGCTATACTTCTTGCTGTCTCATTGACAACACTGCTAGCTTTATTGACACTACTTGGTTTCCATCGTGGTTCTGAATTTTAGGTTTTGACCTTGTGTTTAGAACTAAAAATGCTACATATCAAGACTGGTCCAGCTCTTACAGTTAATAATATCTCTCCCATTGGGTAAGTTTTCGAGCCATTGAAGATTATGATTCTTCAGTTATTTCTTTTCAACATTCCTTCTCTTATCAATCCCATTTTTTCACCTGCTTTTCGGTGAATGATGTCACATGTGGATCATTGATGGATCAGGATTTTCTTATAGTCCCAGCCATCTATCGCCAGTTCAACAACCAGAGCATTATTGTGGGGGTAAGATAATCCATCTAGGTCTCTCGAGGATAAAGTGATGTTAGTTATATGGGATGTACACTTGTGGTAAGAATATCATATATATTCGTTTTCCATTTCCGTTCAGATTTTGGCTTGTATATTGGTGTTGAATGGATCATGTTTACACTACTTATAGGTACTTATCTGGGGAAATACAACCTGAACTTGATTCCACTTCGATATGGACAAATTCTTTCAGATGATCATCCTTCACTAGGTTATCAACAACTTTTATCAGGTTTTTGCATTCATTTGTACTGTTGTTGAAGGTGGATTCTTGACAAGGGCTAGAATTGTAAAATTTCCCTCTGCCCAGCAGCAAAAGATTATAAATATCTACTCATATTTCTGACTTTGTATCAAAATATGAATTATTGTATCTTTACATATATTCCGTAAGAGAATTAAGAATACAGTCTTTACAAATAGCTACATGCGTTCTATATTGATCTTGTAGTCTTTCTAAATATGTATAATATTTATGTTATATCGAACTAGTATCAAGTCGCATAAATTTTATGGATAAATTCCTTGAACTTGTCTCGAATGTGCAACAATGTCCAAACAACATCCAAATAAGTTATATCCTGGGAATAGCTGATGACTGATCATTTGAAGACGCATCCTAGCTTAATGCCCTGTTCTCGAAGACACATCTCAATTTGATGATCAATTCTCAAGAGCGTAGCCTAATTCCATGACTGAGCCTTAAGGAAACGTCATAATTCAATGACTTATCCTCAAGGACGCGCTTCAATCCCACATTCGATCCTCGGGAACGCATCATGGATCAACATCCAGTCATCGAGGAAGCAGCTTCAAATCCTAACCAGCCATACTACTTCTGCGCCAGCGCATATCTGGCACTACCATTCTCGTGGCGCTGGCCTAATGCCAATGCCATCCTTCTCCATGGCGCTAGCCTTAGGCTAGCACCAACTATTTCACAGTGCCCCAAGGGGATGTTCCCCAAGGATGAATCCTAGTTTCGTATCTGATCCTTGAGGACGCGACAATCGATTTGTATCCGAACCTTGAGAGCACGACCTAAACTTATGATCAATCATCGAGGACGCGTTCTGGACCAATGTACGGTCCCCGAGGGAGTGTTACCTAGCGCCATAATTTCTCTTGGAACTAGCCTAATGCTAGCGCCACACTTCTCATGGCTTATTGCTAGCACCACGATATCCTTATCATGTTCACAAGAACAACCAATCAAGCCTATTTTGCCCAGTCCTCGAGAACATCATGCTCAGTTCTTAGGATCTCTCGTGTAATCTTGTTTTTTAACACTTCCAAATTTATTCCATGTTACTTTTAAGCTAATAGATGACTACTAAACTTACTATTTTTACTATACTTCACATTGATCAGTCTAGTTAACCACTTAATGAATTGAGCGACTTGCCTCACTAATTTAGTAGGGTATTGACTTGACTTAACCAAATTATTAATAATGTATGACTTAACTGTATTTCTACGAGACATCAAATATGTCACATGGGGAGATTCCCATTGGGGTATTGGGCTAGCAATCTATGGAAACATGCGATATGGCAACGCATCCACGATGAGAAGGCAATAAGTAGTGGGACGGTTATGAGAAGTTGAGAGGATGAGATAGTAGTGGTCATACAGTCTTCCTGACTTATCGGACATGACCCCACTACAATCTCCACAACATTTTTACATTTCTTCGCAACTTCCACAACTTACGAGAAATCAGTATGTTCACGGAAAGACTATAAAATAGATGGATTCATCTATTAGAAAGGAGAAGAACATAGATCTATCTCAGAGATAATCCAGTTTACAGTCATAATTTTAGTTTTCAGCCACACACTACCATTTTCATCACACAGTGATTTCTCAACCTTTTCTATTTTCCTCCCTTAAGATCAACCAATCATCTCCACCTTTGTGATCAAAGCAAGACGTGAACGACCATTTCTTGGTTTAGGCTTGTCTTGTTCGATTTTGATATATTGAACCTACATAAAGTACTATTTTCAGTATATTTTTTTTCTCCCTAAAATAATTGGCGACCACAATGGGAGATCAACCTCTCCATTACAAAGACAATCTTTCAACTATTCAAAATGGTGGAACTTAGGTCTGGATCAGTTACTTATCCTAATAGTAGTTACAATAATACTGGTGGTAGCAGCTCCGAAGATACTCCTACTGCTACCAACCATCCTTCTACCAACACCACTGTTGGTGCTACCACCACCCCTCCTCGTAATACTACTATCATGAGTACCAGAAATACTCACACTCTGCTCAATGTAACGGTTTAATGCAAAGAAAGAAGATCTGACTAAGATGCAAACAGACATGGCTACTACTCAAAAGGAGGCATTTACTTGTCTCAAAACCCTATCAGAGCAACTTCCCGTTGATCAATACCATTTCCTAGAGTAAGCCAGAAATGCTATCACAGCAACGACTGATACGGAAACTTCAAGATCCCAATGGAACGATAGAGTTCGTGTTCTCGCTGAACGTCTACCACCAAGCAACCAAAAATATAACTTTATCACTCGTGAGGATCTGGAGAGACTCATGTGGAATCACGGTAAGGAAGAGTCATCGTTATTTTATCATCACAAGCCTCCTTACCTACTTGAGGTCCAAAGGATCCCACTACCTAGAGGATATTCCTTCATTACTTTCTCACTGTACGACGGGACCGGGAATGCCCGTGAGCATGTCTCTCGATTCTTGGATTCCCTAGGAGAACATGCATACAATCATGTGATACATCTCAAAGAATTTTTGAAATCTTTCACTGGAATGGCATATACCTGGTACAAAACCATTGCTCCCAACAACATTTCTGATTGGGGTGATATGGTCGGTGCCTTTTACAAGAAGTATTTCTTTATCTCCTAAAAAATCACTCTGTCATATCTAGGAAGAATGTTCCACAGGAATAATGAGCGCCCCAACAATTACGTAAAGAGGTTCAGGATTCAGGCTTAGGGATGTCATGATCCAAACGTGAAAGAAAATCAATTGGTGGAACTTTGCATCAGTGGTATGTGTTGCATGTCATAAGTGCACAAATTAATTCATTTATCTTCTAATTTACTAATGAATAATATAATAATAAATAAAGTTCATTCCCACGAAGAGCAAGGCATTTCATTTGTCAAACATCACAAAGGGGGTTTTGTTTAGATTGAAAAATTACTAACAAAGAACCTAAAAGTGATTAACATGTACACAATGGAGAGAGATATGATCAAGGAATCCTTCTTTGTTACTAAGAAATCATTGAATTATTATCCTCATTTATTTTTCATTCATAACAAATTATTACCAAAAAATAACATCTAAAGAAGTGTTATCTCCAAAAGTCCTCGAATACCAGATTCTATTTGTATAAACCACCTGAAAGTAGCGCATTCGAAGTGTAATTTGGTAAACTGCTTTATATTTTATGACTTTATAGATTGATTCTAGTAGTTAGACTCTTAGCACAAGGTCCACTTTCTAGTATTTTTTCCGCACGCAATAGCTTCAAAGAATCCCTCTGCAAGGTCTCACGTGTTCTATTTGGATAGGAGTTATCAAACAATTACGAATATCCTAACCCTTACTAGCAATAGATCAATAAATAAATTAATTTAGTTGGCACCTAGAACAATCAATTAATCAATCATAAATATTCTTCATAGTAAAACAAACAATAATCATGTGAAGAACTCAAAATAGATTCATATATTAAATCAAATCATGTTTAGAACTTAGAATTCATCCAAAATCAATTAGGTATTTAGGTACTCATGGATGTAGAGGGTATCCATGTTATACATAAGAGTAATGAGAATTCGTTACGATGATGAAACCGCTCCAGACACTAGCTTTTGCTCTTTGTGTTGTTGATCTCCTCCAAAAATTGTAAAGTGATGTAAAATATGTCTTATTAATGTCTTGGGAGCTATCTTATATACTGATATTGATATCTAGGGCTCAGAATCCTTTCGTGCCCGTGTTTTTTCCAAATTAAAGTTAAAAACATGTAGAAAAAAGTCCCAGAATGGTGTGAGGTTCGGCTGATTCGAGTATGGACTTTTCCAGCCGAACCTGAAAAGTTATTTTTGCTCCAGGTGAGTGTCAGGTTCGGCTAATTTTGGATGATAAATTAACAGCCAAACTTCCCCCTGGACACTTGTTTTTCATCGAAAACGCACTCCAAAGTTCGGCTACTTTCCTTGTTTCACTAATCAGTCGAACATTCTCCTGGATACTTTGTTCAAAACTCATTTTTAGGTTCGGATTGTTCCATAGGATCAACTTATATCTGCATAACTCTTTGTATACTTGTGTAAAAACTTGATTTTTAAGGTTCAAGTTCGGCTGATTCGAGTTAAATGATTATCAGCCAAACTTCTCTCTATAGACTCAAATCTTCAAAAACTCGTTTTGCCCATAACTTCTTCGTCCGATGTGGGAATGACCTCATTCTTTTTGCGCTGGATTCGTATTTCAATTATCTTCAAGATATACGTGAAAATTTCATTAGAATTTTTGTATACATTTCTTTAATTTTGGATGATTCACCTAATGTAAAACATAAGATAGAAAACAAACATAATAACAAGTAATATGAAAAAATTATAAAAATATTAATATGGATTTAGCACTAAAACATATAAATTATGCACTTATAAAATTCCACCATACTTAGATTTTGCTAGTCCTCGAGCAAACTAAACTAACTAAACTAAACTAAAATACAACACTCCCTTTCGTTGAGGAAAAGTTACACTTAGCATGTGCAACAAGCCTTTAAACCCCTAGGTGTATCTAGTGGATGAGTTTGTCTCGTGAGGTTTTAGAAGAGGAATACCCATAAAACCTACTCCAACTTCAAAGTCACAAGCATCTAAAGAGTTATGGGGACATAAAGTTTCTGCACACTAATAATGAAAAATTAGAAATACTAAAGAACATTATTCTCATGCTTAACTCTTCATTTAGGAAGAAAAACAACCATATGAAAAAATCCAACCTCGAGAGCGATTGTATAAGCATTTCGCCTCGACTTCCGCCTCACCAATAGGGTTTTATGAAATTGCACTCAAAATACGCAATTTATGGTTCTCAGGTGTGCAGGAAGGAGTGAAGATAAAAATCCTGCACACGTTGAATGGTGGGAAGAAAAAGAAACTTCCAAATTACATTTGGTTATCCCATAGGAACTTGGAACGAAAAGAACCCTTTTATTCATGATGATCTCTAAGAAAGGAAATCAACCACTATATGAGGGTGGGAATGCTTATTTACCTTCTCACTCATTCTACCATCAACACCACTTTCACATCAAATAGAAACGTCTTCGTCTTCTTCGGCTCCGGCTTCAACTATTAATGATGAACTCTTGAACTTCGTAAAACTTTAACAAGTTTTCTTTTCTCCAATTTCTTGTTGTTTAAAACTTCTTTATAGATTTCTTCTTATCCACGGCCTTATTGAATGAAATACAAACTAACAAATGAAACTAATATGGCCGCAGGAGAAGGATTTTACCACTTGATTCTTCACAACATGTATTTTCTCGGTATCATAAACTTCATAAAAATTTATATTTTTTGCTTTTATTCGCTCTTGTACTTAGTCTTCAACTTAGATATAGAATTCTTACTCCTCATTTTGTTGCTTACAAACCTTGATTGTATTCAACTTTCTACGTGATTTTGATGGTGATCCGCTTGTTGATGATGATGTGTTTGTATTGCTGCTTTGTCAAGTGAATGATGCTAACTGCAAACTAGAATACAAGATAAAGTTCACAATTATGATGGAACCCTCATGATTGAGTAAATAACACTCAAGAAATCAAAAATTAGTGCTGAAATTGGTGCGAGGTTGATTGGATCATCATTTTACTCGGAATTCGCGTAAGATGGCACACACTCTAAAGGACAATTTTTAGACAGCTACAAAGAGTTGAAGGTCTGGTGCCTCGCTTGATGCAACAATAGATAGTCTCCACTAATGATTGATCAGCTTCTCTAATATGGTATTCTTTCTGCACCTAATTCGCCATTGGCGATGAAAGTCCCTTTTTGACGATTATTACCTTTAAACGATTAAGAAACCCGAATATAGTTCTTTAATACTTCTAAGTTCAGTTATTTCGGTAAGAACTCTGTATGTAATCTTAGCTAGAAGTATACTAAGTGTCTCTAAAATATCTTAAAGCTAGAAGTTAATGCAAATATGTACTAAAAATTTAAAAATTTACCAACAAAAGTGAAAACTCTAAATAAAGACTGAAAACTCTATATGTTAAATACTCCCTCATGCTTAAACTTTACATTGTCCTCAACCTAAATTGACTCCTCCAATGTAAATCAAGATATGAAATTCATAATATGATATGCAAAACTAATAAAACTCAAAAGATAATGATAGAAATACAAAACCAATGGGTTGCCTCCCGCTTAGTTTAAATTCGTCAGCCCGACTCTCTACTCACCCATATTACTCCTCCATAGGGAGAAAATCTCGAAACTCAAGCACATTTACATCCACATAGGAGATATTTTTGTAGTATGGCTTCAATCTATATTCGTTGACCTTAGAAGTTGTCATATATTTGAGACTAGTGATATCAACTGCACCATGAGTCCAACCGGACCTTAGCTTTCCAAGAAACAATTTAAGAAGAGAATTAAATAGAAGAACTTTTTGTCCCGCAACAAAAATCTTTCGATAAATCATCTTGTTATGGAAAAGCTTAGTTTTCTCCTTGTATATACGGGAACTCTCATAAGCATAGTTACGTATCTCCTCCAACTTATTAATTTGTAGTTTCCTTTGTTTTCCTGCTTCATCATACTCCATGTTGCACATTTTTATCGCCCATAAAGCCTTGTGTTCAAGTTCAACCGGGAGATGACAAGCTTTGATATAAACCAACCGATATGGAGAAATACCAATCGGTGTCTTGTATGCCGTTTTATACGCCCATAATGTATCATAAAGCATTAAACTCTAATTTTTTCGTGTAGTATTGACGGTTTTCGCTAGAATAGACTTAATCTCTCGATTTGAAATTTCATCTTGTCCACTAATTTGTGGGTGGTAAGGCGCACCAATCTTGTGTATGAAGTTGTACTTTTTGAGAAGAGCATGGAAGGATTTATGAAAGAGTGATCTTCTATCACCGATAACTATTTTCGGTGTACCATGTCTAGTGAAAATATTTTCCTTCACAAACTCAGTAATAACTTGAGAATCATTAGTAGGGGTGGCTTTAGCTTCCACCAACTTTGAAACATAATCCACAACAAGAAGTGTATCAAATTTTCCATACGAATTAAAAAGGTTCCATAAATTATATTCCCATACATCGAATATTTTTACATCAAAAATCGGTGTGAGTGGCATTTGATTTTGAGCACCTCGATTGCTCGTTCGCTGAAATCTATCATAATATTTACAAAAAATATATACATCCTCAAATAGGGTGGGCCAATAAAATCTTATCTCAATGTTTAGAACCAAAATGCCCAACACAAGCTTAAGAATGAGAACAAATAAGAATGGATTGAAATTCAGAGTCAAGTACGCACTTGTGGATAAACTGATCAAGAAAGTATTTCCACAAGTAAGGATCATACCACACCTACTGCTTGGCTATCTTCTTAAGCTTTAGCTTTCTAAGTACCTGCCTTGTAACCAAGTAGTCCACTATATCAACGTACCAAAGTGTTGATTCTTTTATTGAGAAAGTTGTTCATATGGAAAATAATCTTGTAAGGTAATATCTTCCTAAAAAAAACAACCAGTCTACTAAGATGATCTGCAACTGTATATTCTCAACAACTTTCTTGTCTCTAATTTCAATATCAAATTCTTGCAACAACAGAATCCACCGTATTAGCCTTAGCTTAGCTTCTTTCTTCTTGAGTAGGTACGTAAGTGCTGCATGATCATAATATACAACCTTTTTTGTACCCGCCAAATAGGATCTAAATTTTTCTAGTGCAATAAGGCTATAATTCTAGCTCTTCCAGAGTGGTATCTCACTGATGGCTCGGGCCCCCCTGGAAGGAGGCCTTCTTCGCCTTCCACCTAAGCTGCGCAGGAAAAGACCAGTTCTGCAAAAAAAACGAAATGTAGTCAATCAAAGTCATACGATTTCAAACAAGGCATCAACAAAATTGGATTCATATGAACAAAAAAATTTATGTCATTATAAGAAGAAAAATGCTTATGTGATGGATTCATTATCGAGTAAAACCAAAAGTTTTAAAAATCAGTATGGATATGATCTGTTATCACAGAAATATATCAATTAGAGAGAAGGTAAGGATTCATATATTTCTCTATCACCATTACAAGTAAACCCCCAATTTTTTCTATGCCGGCAGGCATATATATGAGTCATTATCTACACTATAGCCGACGATTCTTTTCCGGTAGTAAACTAGTTGATTTGCGCCTAGTTTAGGGTCCTAAATGCATAGTAAATCACGTGGGATAATTTTTCCACCCTTCAACCCAAAAGGACTCCAAATGTATAGTCACTCGCATCACACATCAAATCGAACGGTAAACTCCAATCAGGTGACTTGATAATAGGTGCAGTTGTCAATGATTTTTCAATTCTGTCAAAGGCATCCTTGTACTCCTCGTCGTAGTTGAAAATAGCCTCCTTTTGCAATAATTTGCACATCGGCATTGAGATTTTGGAGAACTATTTGAAAAATTGCCTGTAAAAACCTGCATGACCAAGAAACGAGCGAATCTCTCTCACCGAATTGGGGTATTCTAAGTTTATTATTAAGTCTATCTTTGCTTTGTCTACTTCGAGCGAGCATTATACCATAGTTTACCATAAAGTGACATTTTTCCCAATTAAGAACAAGATTAGTGTCTATGCATCTTTTTAGAACAAGTTCAAGATTTTCTAAGCAAATATCAAAAGAATCACCATAAACACTTGTTTTAGGGTGAAAACAAATGCACTGCAAAATGGTACTTTCAGGTAGGTTCGAGAGATCAAGCTCGAATAGGACGAGCCTAAACCAAGAAATGGAAGGTTACGTCCTTCTTCGATCATAAAGGTGGAGAAGATTGGGTAGGTCTTATGGGAGGGAATAAAGGAAGGTTGAGAAATCTCAGTGTGATGAGTAATTGTTGTGTGTAGTGAAGAATGGATTTTTTCTGTAATAAATCTCTGTTTTGTTTTGTCTTTTTTTGTCTTAGTTCCTGTTTCGAATAGATGAAGCCATTTATTTATAATTTTAGAGGAGACACAATGATTTCTCGTAAGTTGTGGAAGTTACAGAAAAAGTGGATGAGTAACGATTGTGGAGATTGTAGTGGAGTCATATCCGAAAAATATGGAGGACTCTTATGACCATTACTCATCGTGCTCTCAAATGCTCTGTAACTGTCCCACAACTTGTTACCTTGATGTTTGTGGATGTGTTTCCATAACGCACGATTGTCGTATATCGCCATACCAATACCATAATGAGAATCCCCTCATGTGTTTTATTTTAAATCTCGTAGAAAATGTGAAGTCGTGGACTACCACTTTGTTGATTAGATCAAGTTGATAACCTTATAAATCAGTGAAGAAAGTTGCGTAACTCACTAGATTGGTAAGCAGACTGATTAGTGTCGAGTCTGATAAGTTTGATGGCCATGTACTAGCTTAGGAGTAACATGGCATAAACCTGGAAGTGTTTGAAGCCAAGATTGTACAAAAGTTCTAAAAGACTAGTCTTTGTGTATTTTTAAAAACTTTGCAAGACGCTTGACGACCAACCATATAGAGTTGGCGCTGGCTTTAGGCCAGCTCAAAGTAGTAGCCCGTCCCTAGGGGCGCTTCTTAGGAGTAGGATGGCGCTGGCACTAGGCCAACGCCTAAGAAGCTAGTGACGCATCCCTAATGACGCGTCAAAATGGGGTTGGCGCTGGTTGATGGTGGAACGTCTCTGGAGTGCGTCTCCCTCGAGCTAGCCCGTGCCATTTTGTGAAACGTCTCTGAGGCATTGCTCTTTGATGGTTGCACGTCTAAGAGGAGTGACACATAATTTGTGGCACTTCCTTGGGTAAAATGCTAAAATGACATATTTTCTAAGGATGGGACGTCGAATTGTGATGTGTTCTTTGCGAACAGGGCATTAAGATGAAGTACGTCTTTCGAGATCAAGCATTAACTATTCCCAGATTTGATAGATTTTTAATTCGCCCGTGGAATATAAGTATATTTCATGTTTTGATATAAAGCTAGAAATATGCGGATATATATGCGCATATACTTCTATGTTCATGCTGCTAGGCAGAGAGCGATTATACAATTCTATCTCTTGTCAAAAACTCACCATCTACAACAGTGAAGTCATCGATATTACTTCAATGATGTGTTCCACGTAATCCGAAGATATACTAACCATACATCTCTGAAAAGTGGCAGACGCATTGCAAATACCAAACAACATCTGTCTATATTCAAATGTACTAAAGGGAGAAGTAAAGGTAATCTTCTCATGATCCCCTGGTGTAATAACAATTTGTTGTATCCCGAATAACCGTCCAAAAATAAATAATATGAATGTCCCGATAATCTTTCTAACATTTGATCAATGAAATGCAAGGAAATTGATCCTTCCGGGTAGCAAAATTAATCTTTCTATAGTCTATGCACACTCTCCATCATGTCTGAACTCGTGTAGGAACAAGTTCGTCATCTTGATTTTTGATAATGGTAACACCTGATTTCTTTGGTACTACTTGTACAAGACTAACCCATTTGTTGTCAGAAATTGGGTAAATCACCCACACTTAGCAATTTGAGGATCTTTTTCTTCACGGCCTCCGTCATTGGGGGGTTAATCCTACACTGACCATCACGTATTGGCTTTGCATCAATTTCCATTAGGATTTTATGCATGCACATGGATGGAATAATACCTTTGATATCAACAATCGCCCAACCAATGTCTGTTTTTTATGCTCTTTTTGAACCCTAATCAAGAGTTCTTCATGTACTGTTGTGAGATTCTTTGCAATAATGACTGCAAGTTTTTCCCTATTACCCAAGTAAGCAAACTGTAAGTGATCAGGTAGAGGCTTCAGTTCTAATTTAGGTACCTGCACAACAGAAGGTAAAGGAAAATCATCAGTTACGGATATATATATATATGAAATATTACCCGTTTGAGCTTCTTGTAATGCCGTTAAGGCACCACACATCTCCAATAATTCTTTTTGCAACGTCAATGTCCAAGTTAAGCATCCCATAGACGTCAATATCAATACTATACCGCAACACAGTCCCAAAATCATCTTCACTACTCAAATCAAGCATCTGCTGAGCTAACGATTCAATAACATCAATAGAAAATACAAAATGCACATCACTTGGATAATGCATAGCTTTAAAAATATTAAAGCTTATAATTTCTTTACCGAACTCCATAGTGAGTGTCCCATTATCGACATCAATATTCCTATTTGCAGTCTTCATAAACGGTCTCCCAAGAAGTAATGAAGTAGACGAATAATCATCCCCTTTCTACGTATCCACAATGTAGACTTATTAGCTAATTGAATGATAATCCATGTCTCTTTTAAAGGTCCTAGATTCAAAGAATCATAAATATCGGATGACAACACACTAATGGTTTCTCCCAAATCAAGAAAAGCACGCTCAAATCTGCGGTTACTAATAGTAATTGGTACTTGAAACCCCCAGGATCACTGCGTTATCTTCTTTAATAATATAGTTGAAGAAATTTCTCCCACCTGCATAATCTCGTTAGTAATCAACTTATCCTTCTTTATACTCGATTTTTTCCGAAACATAGCATACCTGGGTACTGTCCTGATGGCCTCAATAAATAGGATGTTGATTTGCACCTTTTTGAAGATATCCAGAATCTCATTCTCTTGGGTTTCTTTCTTTGACTTAGCAAAACGACTTGGAAAAGGTGGCGGAGTTGTAAAAGTAGGAACCGTTTTATTAGATTGTCCAGTTGGAAGTGGCTTTTCCTTTGGAACGGTTTCTTCTATAAGCACTTATTTTTCCTTGTTTTGTTTTATCTCTCCACTATCCTGCTTTTGCTAACTTGAATCTGCAACTTACCTTCCACTTCTAAGAATCACTGCACTAACATTCTCTCTTGGATTCACGAAAGGTTATGAGGGAATCTTTGTTGATGCTTGTGCCTTTAATAGATTCTGCCAGGTCCGCAAATCCCTAATGGCAGAATCGGTATTCTGCTGATTTTTTTGGTTTTGCTGCTGACTTTGTTGGAATATAGATGAGAAACCTTACATCATGGTAATCATCTTCTCATAGGAATCCTCATTTGGAACTTGAGGTTGCGGGTATGTTTGGAATTGTGGTTTTTGGAAATCACTTTGCCGCACTTGCTTGTTTGCATAGATAAAATTTGTATGTTCTTTCTAACCTGGATTATAAGTATTAAAGTAAGGATCATACCTTAGCCTCTGATTAGAAAACACAACATTCACCTATTCGTCCTCTGCTTCATAGGTAGGAATAATCACTTCAGCCATTCGTTGCACTACCTTTTCTATATCGTTCAACCGTTATTCCGATTGTGAAGAGTCTTCTATCTCACTCACTCTTTTGACATGTGATTTGATCATGGTATATAATTGTTATGCATTCGAGGCCATACACATAATCAAACTAGTTGCCTGGGAGATCGTCTTTTCAGTAAGTGTACCTCCTGCAGCTGCATCAATCAAGTTATTGTGAACAGATGCCGCCTTGGAAGCAGGGAAATACTTCTATAGAAGTATTGCATGATGAGTGTTTAGGAGATGTTGTGGTATGAAAATCTTACCAACAACCATTTGTACCTATTCCAGTATTCATAAAGAGACTCCCTAGTAATCTGCATAATGATACTAATCTTTTTATAAACAGATGTCACCTTGGAAGCAGGGAAATACTTCTCTAGAAATAACTTTTTCATCTTCGTCTATGTTGTAAAACTCCTTGAAGGGAGATAATACAACCATTCTTCTGCTAAGTCTGTCAACAAAAATTGAAAGGCTTGCAGCATAGCCATTTCACTGTCTTCGGTTTCATGCCTAAGACCCGTCATCGTGTTCTTAAACTGCTAAAAATGACGATTTGGGTTTTCACCTGCATGTCCCTTCAACTTAAGTACATGATGAATTAAATTTGAATTCAGCTCCACTGGTGCAACTTCTTTTCCGGAGGGTTAGAACCACCCATCTCTTCGAAAGGTGGATCTTGTAGCAAAAACTGGGGTTCTTATAATATTGTCCTCTCGCGAGTTTGAACTCTGCACCTTCGATAATCCCAACGTTTGGGTGCCAGAGATTGATAGACACATTTTAGTGTCTAATTTGCACCTTAATTTCTAGTGA
>JAJJMC010008370.1:2410042-2498213 GCA_023531435.1 Papaver californicum | reverse complement strand
CATGATTAATCACATGAATTGTTAGAATTACCTGAATCCTGATTCCTGGTTTTTCCCATATCTTCTAAAAATCATCTCTAATGTATTTTCCTGATTTTTATTAGTTTAGGTTAAGTCCAATATTTTCTAAAATCATCACCTTCACAAGTTCGAGAATCGAACCTCTTTTTACCACTATATAAAATCACATCAGAGATCAAGTACCTGAAACCAAAAATCTAGAAAATAAAGTTAAAATCTAAAAATAAACCTAAAAACCAAAATAAACAAGTATAAATAATAACTAAAATCGACTGCTTCTCCGCAGCGGCACCAAAATTTATTGCGTGTCGTAGGTGAACAAATTAATTCACTTATCTTATACTTCACCAATGAATAATATAGTAGTAAATAGAGTCTGTTCCCACGAAGAGCAAGGTGTTTCAGTTGTCAAATGTCACAGAGGGGGTATTGTTTAGATTCAAAAATAATTAACAAAGCAATTAAAATTGATTAAGATGTAAACAATGGAGAGAGATATGATCAAGGAATCCTTCTTCATTATTAACCAATCATTGAACTACTATACTCATAATTCTTCATTCATAAAAAATTATTACCAACTGTAGGATAATAGCTATAGCAGTATTATCCCCAAAACTCCCTTGTACACTGGCTATCGAAGCGCTCGAATACCATATTCTATTTGTCTAAACCACCCAGAAGTAGCACACTCTAAGTATAATTTAGTCAAATGCTTTATATTTTATGACTTTATAGGTTGACTCTGGTGGTTAGACAATTGCGGATATCCTAACCCTTACTAGCAATAGATCAATCAAGAAACTGATTTAGTTGTCCACTTAAAACAATCAATTAATCAATCATAAACATTCCTCATAGTAGAAACAAACAATAATCATGTGAAGAACTCAAAATAGATTCATATATTAAATGAAATCAAGTTTATAACTTAGAATTCATCCTCAATTAATTAGATATTTATCTACTCATGGATGTAAAATCATTCATGTTATACATAAGAGTAAAGAGAATTCGTTACGATGATGAAACCACTCCAAACCCTTAGCTTTTGCTTCTTATGTTTTTGATCTCCTCCAAAAATTGTAAAGTTGTGTAAAAGGTGTCTTCGTAATGTCTTGGGAGTCTTCATATATAGTGCTCTTGATATCTAGGGCTTAGAATCCTTCGGTCCCCGTGTTTTTTCCAAAATAGAGTCAAAAACATGTTTAAAATGTCCCAGGATGGTGTCAGGTTCGGCTGATTCGAGTATGGACTTTTCCAGCCGAACCTGACAAGTTATATTTGCTCCAGGTGAGTGTCAGGTTCAGTAACTTTTGGGCGATGAATTATCAGCCGAACTTCCTTCTGGACACTCTTGTTTTTCATCGAAAACGCACTCCAAATTTTGGCTACTTTCCTCATTTCACTAATCAGCCGTACATTCTCCTAGATACTTTGTTCAAAACTCATTTTTAGGTTCGGTTTGCTCCATATGATCAACTTATAGACGAATAAATCTCTGTATACTTGTGTAAAAACTTTATTTTTAAGCTCCAAGTTCGGATGATTTGAGCTGAATGATTATCAGCCGAACCTCTCTCTGTAGTTATAAGTCTTCAAAAACTCATTTTTCCCATAACTTCTTCGTCCGATGTCGGAATGACCTTATTCTTTTTGCGTTGTCTTAGTCTTTCTGTTCTCTTAAATATAAAGGAAATTAATTTTGATACTGAACAAATTCCAAGTGGTCTTCATTTGTAGACTCCATTTCTTTAGGACTTTTGTGGCCATTTCTTTAATTTAACATAAGATAAAAAAAAAACATAATAAAAAGTAATATGCAAGAATTATAGAAAACATTATTATGGATTTTTCACTAAAATCATACAAATTATATACTTATCTGTATGATTCCTGTCTTTCATGTTCTCTTAGAAAATTTTCGATTTCAGACCATCTCTGAGTTACATGAAGCTGTCAAACTGTCGGTAGCAACCGTCCCTGCATTGATGGAGCGAACAAGGCTGTAAGAGAATAAAGTCGTGGATATGCTCGTGGAATCCGACGAATAATCAACAAACGATATATTGTTCAACCGTCGATAGGGTGTTTTCAACAACGAAGAAGCCAAAATAAAAGCTTCGTCTCAGTAGGAGTCACAAACCAAGCGCTTCCCTTCAACTCCAGCCTCGGCCCTGGTGCCAACCCAAAGGATAACCACATCCTAGGCCACGGGTAAAGCCTAACGACAACAACAACAATCACAACAGCAACAGGAGCAAGATATAAAACAAAACCTAACTTTTCCAAATTTTCCTTTCCCCATGGAAGAATTCCTTGAATTGTTGAAGGTCTGGATACAAGATGGAGTTATCAAGCTTCCACATGTAAGACGCCACCGACTGCTCAGGAAATGAGAGATCTAATATAATATCGTTTTTATGGATTCGTCAATCATCCCACCAGTGAATGTAATAGTTTAAGGAGCATCATCAAAGAAAATATATAGTCAGGGAAACCACAATTGGGAAATGAAGGTATCCTAAATAATCCCCTACCTGAAAGATGCTTCACGCTCTCCAGAGAAACCATCAATCGGACAGTTCAATAACTGATGCAATGCATGTGCGAGCTTCATTACTTCTCAAAGGAAAAACATAAGGATACTTTCTCCGCTCTCAATTGTATTGTGTACGACAAACACTTACCACTCTTTACTGAAGATACTCATGTTCAATTCAAACCTCATTTGGAAGACATGGTCGACAAGAAAAATGAGAGACACGGCTGGGGACTTTTTATCACTGCGTGCCTCAAAAAAGTTAAATTTGGAAAAACACTTCAATATTATCACCATTCATACCCTCAAAGCCGCAGGGATATCTCGAAAAGAGGATACACGCTCACCAATAATGGTCAGAGACAGTGAAGGAACAATCAAAAACGTCTACGGGCACATCACTCTTGCATTAAAGGCGGGAGCCACCCAAGAAGATACCAAGTTTCATATTGTCTAATAAAATCTCAATTGTGACATGATCCTAGGACATGCATGATTTCAACACTCAGCAACGTACATGACGACTTTACCGACCATACCACGACGAATAAAAATTCTTCCACCAGAAGACAGAGATGGTGTCAGTAAAGAATCACTCATATACAACGATTTCTCAAATCCATGGAAGGGGACTAAATTGGTACCATACTCAAGTAGCTCATACTCAATTTGTTTTTTTACCTTTAAACCTTCCTCATTTATCACAAGAGGGTACTTGACCTTGCCGAAAGGGTCAACTATGCTTTAGTCAAGTGCTATGAAGGGAATATTGCTCCATCTTATCTCACAAACGAACTTCTTCCGTTTTAAGCCTTAAACCTTTGAATATCTTTTCAACCATACCCGTGAGATCAACGCTTTCATTTGAGTTGGAAGGAATATGTGCCCGATGAATCCTAATAAAGAACAAAGTTTGTATTTACGTCAAGACAACCAACTGGTGTAGTTTATGTGACATTGTTGTATTATATATCACCATCATACGAAATAACATGCTAAGCATATGCATTGAGGAAATTCACACCACCGCTATGGGAATGATTTTATCATCACGACTCCTAATAATCTTCGTTTTCTTGTCAACTACTTCATTTTTATTTTCAAGAAACTTCTCCCTAAAAGTAAAGAGGTTATAAGCATAGAAGGTCAGAGCATCCCAAACATAGAAAATTTGAACATGGATAATATGGTTTGTAGTAAATATATATTACTAGCATAGGTCTTTTGGGGGTAACCACTCCAGGGTCATTTCAAGGTATTTTGCGAAAACCTCGTTATGAACGTTGTTGTACTGCCTCCTATAAACTTGACATATGGGAATAATTGGTGTATAATATGAGCATGAGTCATATAAAAAAAGTTTCATATAGGTATCTTATACAACATACTAAAAGGGCATGTCAATCGTATAGACGAGCTAAGAGCTATGACCGAAACGGTGGAAGATGTTACTGTCAGAATTTTATCGGATTCTCCATGGATTTTATTGTCAGGCTGTTTTGACATACCATATAGGCTCAAAACCTGGATTCCTTCCCATCATGACATGGAAAATTCTTTTCTAGTCAAGATATTAGGGTCAACCGCAAAAAACAGATACCATATGAAAACTCTATAGCAATTTTACCGGGCAAATGTTTTTAAAATTTTTTAGTAAGGAAAATTAATAAAATCCTTCATAAGTCCATGTACATTTCTCTTGGAGCTATCCTATTGCTAGCACTACACCTATCCCAAGTATGTTCTGAAAAACATCCAAGCAAACTTATTTTACCAATTCTATTCGCTTAAATTTAAGTAAGTTTTGTTTAAGATATTTTAAATTGATCAACTCTTTCTGTTGTTCTTTTTTTGTTTTAATTTTGATAATCAAGTATTACGGGGATTGTAATACATAGACGAAGACATCGTTACAAAGTTATAAAAATTTGGTGGAAATAATAATGGAGTTGTATTATCATCTTGTAGATGGTGGGTTTTTGACAAGAATAAAATAGTAAATTATCTCTTAAGACTCGGGTCTGAGAAATATTAAACTTTAAAAATTCTGCAAAAAAAATTCTTGAGTAGGCGCTTAGCCCTACCCTCTCTCAGGTGCTTATCCATTTCCTCTCTCTTTATGTATGGCCAACTACAAATACGATCAAATTGATGAATTTAATCAATATTCATTATTATACAAAATCATCAGAATAACACTTGCGCTTACTACGACATTCCTCTTTTGCTTCTTAGCAAGACGTCTTTACATCTCTTGGTTCCGTCTCTACCTCTCCAGCTTCAAGTTCATACGACTTGCTTCTTGTCAAAATTGATAATATTACTCTTTTACCCTCAACATGTAAAGATGAGTACAAAGAGTAAAATATGAGTATCCTGCTTCTTGAAAATTATGAAGTCTTGCTTCTTACTAAAATTTGACTTTTTAATCTTTTCCCATTCTACATATGAGGACGAGTGCAAAAAGAAAAACGTGAGACTCTTGCTTCAAGGAAAAGTTGGGCGCTCCTCCTCTTCTTTTCACGTGAATAAATTAGGGTTTTGACAAATCCTAAACTGTACTAGGCCTCTATCACATATATCTTTCATATGAGGCCTCACATACAATCTATCATGCTCAGCAGCATACACTAATCTTTACAAAAGAAACATGTCAATGCAAAATTGACTAAGATGGACACACTGCTCCTCATACAAAAATAAATACATATTAATTTTTTTCTAGCCTGCTAGACTCATCAGTTAGTTAAGCAGGACATATTTATTTTCTTTTAGTCTACTAGACTCATCATCTAGTTAAGCAAGACATGTTTTAGTTTGCTACACTCATCATCTAGTCAAGCAAGACAAGTCTTTAGTCAAGAGACTCATTGAGCAGATCTCAATTGACGTGACATCAATGGTGCTTAACACTACAATATTACACGAGACATCAAATGTCACAAACGGGGGGATATTCGTTAGGGTTTTATTCTGGCGGTCTAGGACATATGGTGCAACAGTGCACCCACTAAAGAGAAACTCTAGAAAGATCGATAGCAGTTGAGTAGAGTGGTAAGTTGAGTAAACAACTATTCAACCACAATTGAAGTGGAGAGCAGTTGTCAACACCTTATCCACCTTCATCATTTCACCACTGCTCAACCATCGACAATTTCTTCCATAAAAGAGGTCAGGTGGTTACAATAACTATGATATAAACAAATGTTTAATCTATTGAACATGACGAAGTTTTCAAGCTTTTTAGACGGCAACGAGTTTACAACAATTAAACAAGTCTGAACAGAAAAATCAAGTTGATCAACCCTGATCATTCAATCTTGTCATACAGAATACTTGTTCATAGCTATTCACACCAACTACATCCAACAGAGTCTGATACTATGACCTCATTCTTCTCTCGCTTCCCTCCCTAAGACCAACCTTTCTCTTCTGCACTTTGTGACTTAAGCAAGAATGGAATGCCTATTGCTTAGTTTAGGCCAGGATTGTACAAATTGATCTCTCGAATCTAAAAAAAAGTACTTCAACAGTATAAATGTTTATGGATTGACGATTTATCACCTGCTAATCCCACTTTTCCTAAAATAGCCCTCAATTTGTTTTTCCCCACAAACATTTTGACAACCAAAGTGGGAGATTAATCTCTTAGTTGCAGTTTTTAAATTTTTCAATTTTCCTCAGTTTCAGAAGCGGTTGATCTTATGTCAGATTCAATAACTATCTCTCAAAGCCGATTATGATAGTGCCAACACTGTTACTCATTACATTGTTCTTCCGGTTACCAATATCGATGCTACCAACACCTCTCCATCTAGTCAACATACAGAATAAGTAAGGGATGCACTATTCCATTTTCCACAACCGGTGTGATGCAGAAACAAGAGACTCTTTCCCAGATTCAGAAAATCGACTACAACTAGACCTGTTTTGATAGAGAGAATTAGACCTGCTGAAGAAGCATGTGAGACTTGTGTTAACAGATAACTCACAAGCAAGTGATACAACATTCAACCATTTGTGGGTGTTGTGATTGAAGGAGGCAAAAGGAAGACTTGCACCAGGATGCTCAGACACAACCATGGTTTTCTCATTTTCTGTGACGTCTCTACTCTGATCTTCTACATCAATAATCATGTCAAAAAAGACTTCTTCAGTATTTTTGAGGAAGAGGTAATGGCTTTATCAACCTGGTCTATAATCAGTACTTCTTCAATACTACTACGATCCTCTTTACTTTCGCCCTGTAAAATCACCAATTGATATAAAAATCTGAAATTCAAGCTCCAACAAGAATTTTCAGTATAAGTGGATTGATTATGTAATATACTTCATGAAGTACCCAAAGCACCATCAGATATCCCGAAGGCTTAAAAACACGTTTTCACAATAAGCTCATCAAAGGCAACTTGGCATTTCCATGTACAAAGTCGTGATCTGGGAGCAATTGATAATGAATCTAAGAGTAAGGTATATATAAATCTCTTCGTATGGATGTTCCCTACAACATATAAAAAAATCATATCAATCGTACAAAGGAGCTAATAGATATGACCAAAACTCTCAACTACTTCTCAACTGAAAAATTCCTTAATTCTTCTTATGTTTTTGTTGTTCTGTCTTTTTTGAGGCCCTAAACAACCTTAAAACTCAAAATCTTCCTCTACGGGAGATATATCATCTTTGTAAATGAAAAAGTTGGGGTAGATCATCGAAAATGGACTCCGTATGTGGATTTTACGACGTTTTCAGTAAAGGCATTATTTCTGAATTTTTCTAACAGCGAAATTTCTCATATTTTCATTCAAGTTTTCATTCATTACTTCATTCAAAGATGTTTCTAAGCAATTCAAGATGAAGACTCACCCGGCCATGTTGTGAGCTAATCGAAAGGACAAGATTATGATTCAAGTCATTATACCCCTCTCTCTCTAAGAAGGGATGACTACTTTTGTCATCCTCTAAAGGAACTTTGAAAACAATCACCTTCCTAATGTCACCAACAACGAAGGTGATAGAAGGAGTGTTTCTAGCAGTAATCACTAAGATAGAGCTCTTGTACCTATGAGAAGAGTTGTTAATGGAAAAAAAAGATATGTATAGCAGCGACCAAGGTGGCAGGGACGTGAGAGCACCAAAGAAAGGAGTTGTTGTTGTTGTTTAAACAATAGAAAGGAGTAACAGAGTTTATTATGAAGAGGCTTACCTTATCTATCCATGAAAACTAGGCCTTGTCGACGTTAAAAAAGAAAAAAAATGGATTGCTGCCACCACTCGATATTGAACGAAGTTAAGCAAGCAATTTCTATGTATAGTCGAGTTTCCAAATCTGAGAAGGATAGGGATTATTCCCTGCGTGAATGATTCTATCTTTTCTGTCCATAGCTAGCTTGCCTGTCCTCATGACCAAGTTTGTTCTTCTTTGGATGCAACCCAAACTTTTCTGTCAGACTACTAAGGCAACGCTCGTCCAATAACCTTACCTCTCCTAGTCTACTTGACTGAACAACTCTGTCCTAACACACGCCTCCATCAACTCCGCCAAGCTCATCTCCTCTAACTTTTCTAGTTTTCGCTCAACCTTCTAGCTACCTTCACTCAAGCTTGCCTTGTATATCATCAATTGAAAGCTCTGTGTCCAGCCACAATCAAGACGTACACGCTTATCAACTCCATCAAACTTATACGACTGGTCTTGCTACTCATATCGTCTAGTTTCATTTAAAGCTGTCAGTACGAATTTGTCTTAGCTTGTGCGTCCAGCTTCAGTCGAGCCAAGGCTTATGCGTCTAGATTTTGTCCTAACTCGTACGGTCAACTCCACCTCATAGTTCGTACGCCTTCAATCAAGCTTACTTCGTCCAGATTCCTTCACTCAAGTTTCGATCAAGCTTGCTTCGATTGGAAGCCCTTTTGTCCAGCTACAATCAAGACACACACATCCATCAACTCCATCAAATAATGTTATATCTACTCTGATGGTAGATTTCAAGTAAGATACACATGGGGACTGCGCTCATGCTGCCTACTACTCTATGGAGGCAGTAATTTACTAATAAAGAAGCGTTGTGCTGAAGTTACAGTTTAATCTATCACTAATAACAAGACACAATTATTTCAAGCCTGGATAAATATTCAACAAACAAAGTTCCTCCAGCTATGTTATCATCACCAACTTATTTGTCTTCCATCTTGCTGTGAATCGAGTCATCATCTCGCACTCATTGGCATTCCATCTTTTGTCTACAACTACCTATTACTACTTGCAACTTCCTACAACATCAACTTCATGACAAAGTCAGTCTTCATCGAATTCGAGTTCTTGGACACCTCCAAGTGGTATACCAAAGCTATTACATACCTAACTCTGAAAAAAATGTCTCTGCTACAACATACTGAAAGGGAACGACAACCGGATACCCGAGATAAGAGATACGACTTTTGTATTAAAATCTATAAGATATGAAAATTTATACGGGATTACTAATTACGGATGTTCAAGTACGATTGGCCAATCTATCAAACTCCAAATTAATTGATTCTTACTGCATATGATAGCTTAGTCTTTTGGCTTCAAAATTTAGGGTCAACCACTAAAAAAGGACTTCAAATGAAGTTTCTACATCCTTTACAGTGAATGAGGTGCAAACAGAAAACTTCTAGACGGGATTCAAGCTTCTCGCATCGTAACCATCTCAACAACTCTCACGATTACCAACCTCTTATCGTGTATGACCAACTAGGTCGACCAAACTCACATCCCTGGAATATAAGAGTGGTGGAATCCTCAACAACTACTTCTACAACAACAAAAAGAAACAGAGACAAGTAATGTAATTAAGGTCCCCTCCCAAAAGTAGATTACGCTGCTAACAAAATGAAGAATCTATTGATGATAGATATGACGTCCTCGTGCAACTGATGAGAGTTAGCATAGCTTAAAAAATATAGGTTTAGAGACGATGATAGCAACACCAATAAGATGGAGTTCTTATACCTGCAAGACAAGCTATTATTATAAATAAGAGAATAAGAGGAAATGAGGAAGAAGGGAAGCAATTTTTCCTTTTATATACCAAATGGACTTACCAAGTACGAGAGGGAGAAGGATCCTTTCTTTTCTTTCCAAGTTGTGGACCCTCTTGCTTGTCTGTCCAGCAATGGACTCTCACTTTTCCGTCTAGCATGCTCTCCTCTTACATGTCCGTCCAAGCCAAGGATCCTCTCTCTTTCCATCCATCCACGACCTCCTCTATTACCTCTCCATCCATCTGAGCTTGCATGGTGTACTTAAAAGCCTTAAATGCGGATGTTTCATACCAGATGATGATAATGCGGCTCTATACATTTATGTCAATCATCCCTGACTTACAGACCCATCAACGTGACGATATTCATAGTTCAAGACTACTACAATATCTCTGGTAAAACAACTAAGCCTTGGTATTTTATTTTTGTCAATATTAAACCTCATAATTCTATAGAGAATTTTCAGGCAGACGCTTATCCCTGTCCTATGTCAGGTGTTTATCCCTGTCCTCTCTCTATATATAGGGCCAAATACATATACGATCAAATTACTTGATGAATTAACCAACATTCATCATTGTACACAGTCATCATAATAACAATGGCACTACGTTTCCCAGACGTTCTATGATTTCCAAATCACAAACCTCAAGCTCCTAGATGGATTGTCCACTAGTATAGAGCAATTTGAGTTTCATTTGGTGCTCAATATATTTCCCAGATGTTCTATGATTCTAGTCATCTCAGTGTTCTGGGGAACCACTGCCTCAACACTCATCTCAGTATTCTGAGGCACCAGTGCCTCAACACTCCTTTTAGTGTTCTGACGGCACCACTGCCTCAACACTCATCTTAGTGTTCTGAGGAACCACTTCCTCAACACTCATCTCAGTGTTCTGAGGCACCACTGCCTCAACAGTCCTCTTAGTGTTCCGACGGTACTACTGCCTCAACACCCATTTCAGTGTTCTGGGAGCGTCCACAGTCGTTGGACTAAAAGACGGACCAAACCCATATTTGGTCTTTGGTCCGTCAAAAGGCAACCGCGATGGGACGAGTATAAACACTTTTTGTTCCGGATTCTACATTGTTCACGACCATTTTTGGTATTTTTCCGGACCAAACGAAGTATAGTCGGGCGGCCGTGTAGTGAACCGTCTGGGTCTAGGCATACATGTAGTTAACCTTCTGGTGGCAAGCGTTCGTCTAGGATAGCGCTTCAAAATAAGGGCGTTAACCAAAACTCCGCCTGATGAAGCGTTCACCCTAGATTACGCCTGATGAAGCATTCGTCTAGGAGCACGCCTACTGACAGGCGTTAACCAAATCAACGTCCCATTCAAGCGTAATCCTATACCTCCGCCCGAGTGTGGGCGCCATCTTGAACAACCGCCTAAGATTCGCCTCCTGTAAGCGTGCGGCTATGTGTATGCCCTGTTTTGGGGCGTTACTCCAGACGAGCGCCTGAGAGATATGTTACCGTTGAGATAGTTACCGTTGATTTTTTACCGTTGTAACGGCTATATTTTGACACCTATATATGGACTACTAATCCATTTTCATTTTACTAAATTCATTGTTATCTAATTTGTATTCGAAAAAAAACTTAGTTCTTTTTCATATACTTTTCTTCCAAATCGATTAGAATTATGGCACCAAAACTACGAGGTCCAAATTTTACTACATTTGAAGATGTAACGATCTGTAAAATTCATTTGTCAATATCTCAAGATTGTAGTATTGGTGCCGATCAATCAGAAGAAAGATTATGGTCTCGCATATAATATGGGATGAAAGAAGCCATACCTTCGATGCCACAGCGCACTTGGACCTCCATTCAGAAACGATTTCAGGGAATAAGTAAGGATGTAGCACTTTTCTCTGCAAAAGAGGCGGAAATGGAACGTGAACACCATACTGGATGGGGCCCCAAAACAAAGGAAAATACCCATTTAATTTTGACGATTACATTATTGTTTTGAATTGTATATCCTCCACTAAATTGAATTAAAAAAAACAGATTGAAGAAGTAAGGAGGCTTTTCAAGGAAGCTAATGGTGGAAAAATATTTAAGCATGAAGATTGCTATGCAATTATGTTAGAAAATATAAAATATTCACGACGATAGACAGCTGTTTTTGATTCATCACAAGCTGAGGAAGATTCCGAAAGCGGTGAGGAAAACCGGGAAATACATGAAACAAGCCTAGACAATTCCAGTGGCTGTGAAGACAAAAGAGATATACCTAACACATATATCCGTCAAATGGAAAAAAAAAGAGGCGAAACGACAGAAGAAAAAAGGGAGAGCAAAATCGAGTGGCCAACAAGAAATGATGGAAACTGTTAAATAGCAACAAAGCTTCAACACCAAATATACAGAACAAACAAAAATGAAGATGGCGCAGAGAGAATCCGAGTTTACAGCAAAACTAGCTGAGTCTTTGGCAAAGTTTAAAGCAAAACAAGCTAGGAAAGAAAAACTTGACGCAAAGAAAGAAGCAGACGAAGAGTTTGGTATAATGATGATGGATGTCTCTGGGTTGGATACGGTAACAAAAGAGTACATCGAACTTAGAAAGGAAGACATTTTGCAGAGAAGGAGAAGCCAACCTTAAAGGATTCTTGGAATACCTGAAACCTATAAAGACAGCATTCTTATTAACATTGTCGTTTTCAGTTTCAACTTTTATGAACTAATGTTGTTATTTTCAGTTTATTTTTAACGATATATTGTTATCTTAAATGGATCCTAATTTCTTTTTAAATTACAAGTAACTAATCAATTTAGATGAATTTTTTTTTACCAAACACTCATTTTTTAGCCTATCTATTCTTCTCCTAAATAAAAAATATAAACAAACTACAAGCAACTCATTCAAGCTAAATTAAGAGATTCATATTCGTAATAAAAGTACTAATAAGGTTCAACACCATAAACAACAACGCTTAAAAGATAAAAATATATATGTAGATAATTCATTTAGTTGGGGCGATTTTCATTCTCTTCAGAAGAAAGATTTGCTATCTCCTAAAGCACTTGTAGAAGTTCCCGTTGTTTTGCAATACTCATCAACTCCCGAGCGTCAATCGAACGGGTCAATATCCTGACCAACACATTTGCTCGATCCCTTATAACAGACATTTGGTTATCAATAACTGGTGATTGAACTTCCTCATTCACCAAATCAATAAAGATTGTTGGATCAACAATTACACCACCTTCAGATTCAGTTGATACTGGATTCAAAGGACCAATTCGGCCCGATCTTGTAACTTTGTTCCTATTTCTGTTCATCTTCAGAATCTGCGTAAAGTTTACGGCTAAATAAAAATCAATATAATTAAGTTCCCATATTTCATAAACAATAATATTATTCAATTATTCATATAATTATCCACAACCCAACTAAAATTAACTAAATACTTAATCAATTTTTACTGCAATTCAACAAATTCTCCTAACCCTAGAATTATACCCAAATTCTCATAATCAATTTTAACTTCAATTCAATTGAAACACCAAAATTTTCTTATACCCAATTTTAAAACACCATAACTTCAATTCTTATAACTTCAATTTTATTCAAACACCATAACTTCAATTCTCATAATCAATTTTTTTTAATTCAATTAAAACACCATGGGTTGATTCCGAAATATAATTTCTAAAACCTAATTTATGTAGCTATTTTCGAACTTGACTAATATATACAAAATTAGTAATCAAAACAATACAATGTCAATCTTAATTTGAAATTGTTAAACAAAATTAGCAAACAAAACAATACAATGTTAAACAAAATTCATTAAAAATTAAAGTAAAGATTAAGGTTATTACTTTCCAAATTGATGAGGGGTTAAGCTTGATTTTGGAGATTTCTCACAAATTGGTGTTGCTGTGGTGGGCGGGCGGAGTTTCTCAAGATGAAGAGTCTTTAAGAGAAGTTGCAGGAGAAAAATGGCTGACAAGAGAACATATATGTCCGACTTTTACAGGCGATGATCCAGACGTCCGCTTGGTGAGGCGGGCGATTATCCAGACGTCCAGGCGTTATGTTAAGCGTCTGCCCGTCTCACCATTCCCACGTACCAGCTGCACGTGTGAGACAAAATACCGCGGTTGGCTATGAGTCCGCCCCATTAGGCGTTCGTCCAAGACAACGCCTGTCTCTGGGGCGTGCACGTAGGTGTTCGTCTATCATCATGCGTTGTTTTGGGTTACGCCTGCCATCAAACGTTGCTCTACTGGTCCGCCCTACTCAAACGTATTCCTAGTCGTACGCTCGTGTCGAGAGAAGGTACATTAGACAACTGCCCAACTACAAGCGCTACGTTATCCGTCCGCCCGATCATTTTTAGTCATCAACTCATAGCGTTTGGGCCGGACCAAAGAGTAAATTTTTAATCTTTGATCTTTGGTTTTGGTCCTATGACTGTGGACGCCCTGAGGCACCAGTGCTTCCAGACTCATCGTAGTGTTCTAACAGCACTACTGCCTCCACACTCATCTCAGTGTTCTGAGTCACTACTGCCTCAACACTCCTCTTAGTGTTATGATGGAACTACTACCTCAATGTTCACCTCAGTGTTCTGAGGCAGCACTGCCTCAATGATAGACACGTTTTCGTGTCTTATTTGATCTCAATTTGTATATTGTTAGAACTCATTTGTGTACTTATATTGTGATTTTATTGTGTTTACAGGTATTTTTGGAGAAATACACATTTGGGAAAAATTGGTTCAAAAATTTATAAAGGAACCCATAAAAAATACTAAAGGCACCCCCGGAATTAATAAAAGGCACCCATTGAATGGATAAAGGCACCCAACTTCCAAATTTGAAATATAAAAAAGGCGGGAATTTTATTTTCTTTATTTGCGTGAACCTGAAAGAAAAATTTGGTGGAGATATTCACAGATTTAAGACACGATTATCTCTTACCCTTTGAGAAGAATTTGTACGCAACATGAACACATAATCAAAGAGAAACGTGCAAATATTCGATTCTTGCTAAAAAAAGCAGGTTGAAGAAATAATCTCGTGAAATACTAAAGACATGAAGAAAATATTTTCGGGATGGTTTATATATAATATGTTTAATAACAACTATCTTGTTGGATCTATAGAGAATATATTTTCGTATCGTGAAGTAGACAGAATCACATAAACATAAAAAGAGAGAAAGATATGGTCGAGACAGAAAATATCTTTTGAAGTTAATGAGAAGAGATTTGGGGTTGTTTGAGGCTCTAGTATAAATAGGGAGTCAAAGAGAAGATTGGGGAGGGGGGCTGGAGAGGCCAGAAACGAAAGAATCAAAATCCAGAAAAAATGCTCGTGATGAAGAAGATGAATAAATCGTCGCTAAAAGGTTGAAGTTTCCATGGCTAAAAAGTTGAAGATTTTGTTGCTAAAATTTTTAACTTTGCAATATTTATCTTCATTTGCAACGTTTATCTTCAGTGAAACATTTTTCCCTCTGTAATAGTGAGTCTGTAATACTTATAAACGTTGTGAATTTCCTATTTTTCATTACTTTCACTATTTTTCATCGTTTGTAAACACTTTGAGCCATGAATCATTATTTTGAGAAACTGATTAATATGAGGAGCTAAACCCCTTTGCTGAGGCAACAGAGAAAGCCATTGTTCCAAGAAAAGTGGTATATTTCTATTTTAATTGATTTTTGCAATTTCTTTTATGATTATTTGCTTTGATTAAAATTGATTTAAGGATTTTTATTAAGCAATTGTGATTTCTTTTGATAGAGCATGCTTAGACTAGGGTTTTTGATGTTCTATACTTTCGATTTACCGTTGTTACTTTGAAAATCTACTTTTGCATTTAGAATCATTTTAAGCGTAAAGCATTGCATGAATATTGATTAGATTGAATCACTTTAATTGGTTAATGCTGAAATACATAACCTCGGTATTTGTGAATATTATTTTCATCTTTTGTGTATATTTTATATTTTAAAATTAGTTTATTAAATCTAAAATCAATCTTCACAAGTTCGAGAGTTTAAAACCCTTTTCTTACCACTATCATAAAACTCATCACTCAACACTCATCTCAGTGTTTTGAGGCACCACTGCCTCAACACTCCTCTTAGTGTTCTGACGGCATTACTGCCTCAATACTCATCTCAGTGTTCTGACGGCACTACTGCCTCAACACTCATCTTAGTGTTCTGACGGCAGCATTGCCTCAACACCCTCTACAACCAACTAATATTCCAAAGACCTTGTCTGACCCATTCCAAGTCTTGCTTTGCCATGGGTCTCTACTGGTCTATCCAAGAGGACCTTCTTGTTTATTCAAAAGTCCAAGCTGACTACTACCCCTCTGGTAACATCTAACCGTTGAACTATAAGAGTTTTATTTTCGTCTAACAGGCCACCATCTAGTGCTTGCCACACAATATTACTCGTTCCGCGCTAAGCTGGGGACTTAATGTCCTCCCTCTCAGATGGTTATCCATGTCCTCTCTATTGTCAACTACAAATACGATCAAATTAATGAATTTAATCAATATTCATTATTATACAAAATCATCGGAATAACACTTGTGCTTACTACGATAATCCTATTTATTCTATGATTATTACATAAAATCTAAAGTTATTTGATTAAAGTACCACAGTTTTGCATAAATTCAAAGTCAAAATTGTGACAGACACAATTTCATAGCTTTTACTAGCTAAAAATCTCACCTCGGTCGCATTAATCCTTTTCTTAAAGAGACAACTAATGTGAATGAGCAAAAATAATTCAATTTAGGGTTTTGAAACGCTTCGCAACACTTATAAACATGTCAAAAGCGTGTCAAACACTGTCAAACCCTAATTAGGGTTTGAAAGACAAAATCGGTAATACTTATAATGTTGCAAAAAGCATGTCAAACACTTTCAAACCCTAATTAGGGTTTGAAAACAAAATTCGAAACACTTATAAACGTTGCAAAAATATGTTAAAAAATATTTCAAACCCTAATTAGGGTTTGAAAATAAACCTGTAACACTTGTAAGCGTGCAAAACGGTGTCAAAAGGTGTTCCAAACCCTAATTTTTAAACACGTCTTGTTCGTGCTTGTTTGTACGTCTTGCTTCAACAACAAGACTTGCAAGCCTACTCAAAGGTCAAGCGTGGACATCATGCTTCTATAAAATTTGAAGTTTTATTATTCTGCCCTCAATATGTGAGGCTGAGCACAAAAGTAAAATATGGGCTTCTTGCCTTCTAGTCAAACACTTTCAAACCTTAATTTTGAAGAGGGAGACATATCTACCTCTCTTGCTTCTTAGCAAGACGTCTCTACCTCTCTTGCTTCCGTCTCTACCTCTCTAACTTCAAGTTCATATGACTTACTTCTTGTCAAAATTGACAATATTACTCTTTTACCCTCAACATGTAAAGATGAGTACAAAGAGTAAAATATGAGCGTCCTGCTTCTTGAAAATTATGAAGTCTTGCTTCTTACTAAAATTTGAAGTTTTAATCTTTTCCCATTCAACGTGTGAGGACGAGTGCAAAGATCAAAACGTGAGACTCTTGCTTCAAAGAAAAGTTGGGCGCTCCTCCTCTTCTTTTCACGTGAATAAATTAGGGTTTTGACAAATCCTAAACTGTACTAGGCCTCTATCACATATATCTTTCATATGAGGCCTCACATACAATCTATCATGCTCAACAACATACACTAATCTTTACAAAATAAACATGTCAATGCAAAATTGACTAAGATGGACACACTGCTCCTCATACAAAAATAAATACATATTAATTTTTTTCTAGCCTGCTAGATTCATCAGTTAGTTAAGCAGGACATATTTATTTTCTTTTAGTCTACTAGACTCATCATCTAGTCAAGCAAGACATGTTTTAGTTTGCTACACTCATCATCTAATCAAGCAAGACAAGTCTTTAGTCAAGAGACTCATTGAGAAGATCTCAATTGACGTGACATCAATAGTGCTTAACACTACAATATTACACGAGACATCAAATGTCACAAACGGGGGGATATTTATTAGGGTTTTATTCTGGCGGTCTACGACATATGGTGCAACAGTGCACCCAATAAAGAGAAACTCTAGAAAGACGATAGCAGTTGAGTAGAGTGGTAAGTTGAGTAACCAAATATTCAACCGCAATTGAAGTGGAGAGCAGTTGTCAACACCTTCTCCATCTTCACCATTTCACCACTGCTCAACCATCGAAAGTTTCTTCCAGAAAAGAGGTCAGGTGGTTACAATAGCTACGATATAAATAGATGTTCAACCTATTGAACAGATGACGAAGTTTTCAAGCTTTTTAGACGGTAACGATTTTGCAACAATTAAACAAGTCTTAAACAGAACAATTCAAGTCGATCAATCCTGATCATTCAATATTCTTACGCAGAAGACTTTTCACCAACTACATCCAACAGAGTCTGATACTCTAACCTCATTCTTCTCTCGCTTCCCTCCCTAAGACCAACCCTTCTCCTCCTCACTTTGTGACTGAAGCAAGACTGGAACGGTCATTGCTTGGTTTAGGCAAGGATTGTACAGATTGATCTCTCGAATCTAAACAAAGTACTTCAACAGTACAAATGTTTAAGGGTTGAAGAATTATCACATGCTCACTCCACTTTTCCTAAAATATCCCTCAATTCGTTTTCCTCACAAACACATCCATATCGGTAATATTCCAACAATTTCATATTTATTTTAATGAATAATTTTTCAAAACTGTATATACACTATTTGAAGAAAGCAAAAACCTTGGTGAAATATTGAGTTCCACATGATTGCAATTAAATCATATGATATAATTTAGATGGTTTAAGATTATCAGTAACATTGAAAAACTTCAAAGTTTTGATCCACTTTTCATCATTTTTGAGAAGATGAACTGCAATTGTATCGGGCACAAGATCGTGTGCACAAGGCGAGGGAGGTTGTGGATAATTATACATCGACCATTTCGCATTAAATCGATTCTGCCCTCGCTTTCCCCTGCGCATCCAATCTCCAAAAACTCTATCTTCTGGCCCCACTAAATGCTCTCTTGCAATGGCAGCAGTCCGAATCCATTCTACTATATCCCATGAAACTAAAAAACCCATGCCGGACATATAATGTTTAAATGGATCCATACTTGAACATGGAATTACAAATCCATAATACAAATCTTCTTTAGGTAATGGTTTCAACGACTCCACTAAACTTTCTAATCGGAAATACGTATCATCGTCTGCTTTCACTACGAAATCATACGGTGGATATTTACCATTTTGTTGCTCCGTATTGTTGAACATCTCTGGTAAGCTCGAAAAATAAGTATATGTTTTACCTTTATTCATATTCTCTTCACAGTTGAGTATAATAATATCGTCGTATCTCATTATCTCAAGGGCAATAAGAACTCTTTGATCGTCGTTTGTTAAGTTACAAAAGATAAACTTCAAGTCGATTTGAGCTCCTTTTGGGGATTGAATACCATAAACAAGCCGAAGAAAATGACGACGGTTGTAACTATTCGGTAATGTTGAGACTCCGAGAAGTATTCGAATGTCGGGTGGTGTTATTTGAGTAGAATTTTCTTCGATTAGTGACGTATTAGAAGAAGTAAATGAATATATGGGGACAGTGAGCTTCTTTAAAACCTCGAATTGAACTTCAGTGATCGAGAACCAAACACAAATGAACAAGAAAAGGAAAACAATGGTAAAGATGGTATATGAAATCTTCGATAACGAAGGGCGCCGGTCCAATCTTGTTGATGAGCTTGTCATCATTGCCCTCTTCGTCGTTTTCATGATAAATTTTAGATGGTGGTACATATATAAGAAAGAGAAATAATCAGATGATTTAGATTTGTTAATGAGCTAGCTTAATAACTTTGTAAAGAGGAGCCAAGTTGATTTCTCTACTTAAAGTTGTTTTCCCCATAGCCCATACCATACTACTAGTCTTAGTGCATTATTTTTTAAATTTTTTTATCTCCGATCACTTTTTTTTCGCCTACAAGTGAGGTACGGAGACATTAAAAATCAGTGGAAATTAATGTAAAATTTCGATTTGAGGAACAATTCATATTTAATTATTTAAGTAGCTTCGAGATCGTAATAAAGTCGATACCATAAGTTAAGAAGTCGGTTTAGGATCAAGAAATACGAGTCAAATGCGGATGAGGCATGTGCAATTTCGATAGTGGAAGTGAACCTAAATAAAATCATCATTGAGATTCACTTTCGGTGCTGACTTCTTACTTAGCTAGTGGTATTATAACTTCTTTAGTCAACTTTATGTAAATGTAGTAGATTTTTATGCAGAACACTTTTGGGAGTCTTTGTGTACCGAACTTAAACTAAATGCCAGTGCGACATTAACAATCTCACACGCCATGAACGGAATTTAAGATGGAATTTTTGACTGTAACGATACAGAACTCCTCTTTAATCTCTTTTTTCATGTTGTTTAAAAGCGAGCCATTGACATGCATAACTTCAAAGTTCAGACTTCAAACATTCACAAGATTTTATTATAACGATGCAGATCTCCTCTTTTAGCTTAATTAAAATCTCTATAAACCAATATTGCAAAAGATGGGAAAGGGAAAAAGAAACTAAAACAAGAGATTGAATTACGCGATTCGGCTAATGGCGTCCTTCCACGAGAGAAGAGAAGTCATATTAGTAGTGTAATTCAACTAATGAACACCGCCACCATAGATAAAGTATTACATGATACTAATAATGCCAATTAAGGTGAGCCTTATATGGCAATTACCATTGTTGACGGTGGATTTTAACAAAGGTGAAAATCATAAGATCATCTTTTATCTATCAATAGAAACATAGAAATATTAGTAAACATATTTTTAACCTATATTAAAAAAATATACTCTTTCATTTTTTAATATTCGTCCTCTGTTCTATTTTATAAGTTTTAAAATTATGTCCAGTTTTATTAGTTGTGTTATCTCAATAAACTCTCAAATATACCCATGAATCTTTTATATTTATAAACTTATTTTTAATGGTTTCGGTTTAAAATCTTAAATAATATTTGTATAATTAGAAAACGAATGTGCTAAATCTTTCTTACTTATATTTTATTCCTTTATTAAAAAAAATATTCTACACATGTTAATTTCCGAAAAATAACTGAAATACGAAATATACATTATTTTATATACAGACATATTTGTTAATAGTTTTAGTAACTATATAGCATCTAATATGGGTAATTTTGGTATTCCTCCAGTCTCATTAATATTTTGACTTAGTCAAAGCGGACATATATTAAGAAACGAAGGGAGTACGAGTTATGTACCTCTAACTACATTTTGCAAAAGAATTAGTACATGCCCTGTTAATAGCTACCGATACTCTATATTGATTTTGTAGCCTCTCTAAATATATATAAATAATTATGCAATATCAGACTAGTCTCAAGTCGTTGAACTTCTACGGATGAATTAGTTGAACTTGTTCTGTATATACGTCGATAACCAAGTTCTTATTTGAACAACATCAATCTACTATTGTATGTACAATGAAAATAACATTTAAATAGGAGTAACAAAATAAAAAATGATTGTTCGAAGTCATGGCATTAGCCTTGCCACGGTTGTCCAAAGCCAACCCCAATTTCCTTTCATCGGACAAGAAGCGCCAACTTAGGAACGCAACGCCAGCCTAAGAAGCACTACAACACTAGCACAAGCCAGCGCCAACCTGATCTACTGCCAGCGCAAGCTTATTGCAAGTGCTAAGGAACTTACGGCGCTAGCATTACGCTAGTTCCAGCTGAAGACAAGGTGTTGGCCAATTGCCAACGCCAACACACCGCATGGCACTAGCACTAGGCTAGTGCCATACTAAAGCGTTGGCCTAATGTCAACGCCAACACGTTATGTTTTCAGCGCTAGCGCCATACTTGCTAGCTAGCAGTATTAACAACGTTGCCCTAGTGCCAATGCCATCTTATTATTTTATCCTAATGCTAGCAGCAATAATTCCCAAGGCGATACTGGCCTTTCTTTACCAGTTCTAGCAATAACTAACGCCTCCTGCTCCTGGTGCAATACCAATCTTTTTATCTTGTTCATGCGCATTTTGAGTCTGAGTTATCTCCTCGATGCTCTGAGTTACAAATATTATACAAGTAATCCTCTCATCTGGGATTACTTAAAAAACCAACACTGGTTATTCTTATTATCACTAAGTACTCAATTTATTCAAATGCCCACGGTTGGCGTGACTGCTTATACTTACTGCCTAGAGATCATCACTCGCATCTTATTTATCAGAGTTCAACAATCTATCCATGATAATAAAATCTATGCTTAGAGTTACTAAGACTTGACACTAACATGTCTACTTAATTAAATACAGAGTTAAGCATTTGGTCTCAAAAAGTCATAATCATGACTTAGCCAAAATAGTAGTAGTCCATGATTTCAATATTTTCCACGAGATATCAAATACATCATATGGGGTATTTTTATTGGAGTATTAATCTGGCGTCTTACAACAACGTGCAACACATCCATGAGTAGAAAGTAATAAGTAGTGAAACAGTTAAGAGCACTTGAGAGGATGAGGGGGTAGTGGTCGTACAGTCTTCCTCAGACAGCGGACAAGATTTCACCACAGTCTCCACGATCATCACTTCTACACTTCTTTACAACCACCACAACTTACGAGAAATCAGTGTGTTCACTACAACTATAAATAAATGACTTTATCTATCAAAAAGGGATTTGAGTTCTCAACACAGAGATAATTAGTTTTACAGTCATAAATCTATCGTTCACTATAGTTTAATAACTACACACTGTAAACTTCATCATATAGTGATTTCTCAACCTTTTCTACTTCCTTCCCCTAAGATAAACCCATTGTTTCCACCTTTGTGACCGAACCAAGACATGAGCAAACATTCCTTGGTTTAGGCTCGTCTTGTACGATCTTGATTTCTCGAACCTAGATAAAGTACTATTTACAGTACAATTGTTTTTCACCCTAAAATAATTGGCGACCACAGCGGGAGATCAACATGTCAGTTACAAAGCCAATTTTCAAATGTTTAAAATGGTGGATCTTAGGTCAGGATCGGTAACTACTCTTAATCCCAGTTCTTGTAATACTAGGGGTGGCGGTTTTAAAGCTGCTGCTACTACCATCAATCCTCCTCCTTCCAGCACTACCACTGGGACCACCAATTCTCCTTCTTCTGGTACCACTCCTGAAGATACCAAAAACACCCAAGCTCCGCCCAACATAGCCGATATGATGCAGAGACAAGAAGTTCTAGCCAAGATACAAGTAGATATGGCTACTTATCAGAAGAAGGTACTTATTTATCTCAAAACCTTGACGGAACAACTTTCCCCGGAGCAATGTTATCTTCAGACGGAATAAGCCAAAATATTTTTATATCAGCTATTGATGTTGGTACTTCAAGAACCCAAGGGGATGATGAAGTTCAGGTCGTCGTGGATAGACCATCATCAAGGAGTCATCAACCTAATTTTGTCACTCATGAATATCTAGAAAGACTCATGTGAAATCATGGTAAGGAAGATCCATTTCATTTCATCAGCACCCGCAGCCTTACCCACCTGAGATCCAGAGGATCCCTCTACCAAAAGGGACATTCTTCTTTTGATTTCTCTCTATATGACGGGACCGGAAACGCTCAAAACATGTCTCCCGATTCTTGAAATCACTGGAGAACCCGAGTACAATCATGTGTTACGTCTCAAGGAGTTTTCAAAATCTCTCACCGGAAGAGTATACACCTGGGATAACAATATTGTTCCAAATAACATCTCCAATTGGGGTAAAATGGTTAGTGTTTTTATAAAAATTATTTCTTTGTACCCGAAGAAATCACTCTGTCATATTTTAGAAGAATGTTTCAAAGGAAGAACGAACAACCCCAATGACTATGTGGAGAGGTTCAAAATCCAGGATTACGACTGTAAGGAATAGAATGTAACATAACTTCAGTTGGTGGAACTCTACATTAATGGTATGATTCTTGTCCTTCGTGCTCTTTTAGAAGAAATTTTCTTCCAAAATTTCTCTGAACTACATGAGGATGCTTAGCGATCGGTGGCAACTGCTTCTACCTTACTGGAAAGAACAAGGCCTGCTAGAGAAGAATTTCATGGAGATACTCATGGGAACATACGTCTTGTCAATAAGCAATATATTATCCAACCATCGATAGGTGTTGTTATCTATGAAGGAGTCAAGAGGAAAGTTTCATCTCATCAAATGCCATAAACTAAGCGCTTCACGTTATCTCCAGCCTTATTCCCATCACCAACCAAGGGTCGACCCCATCCTATAGTCTGGCCAAAACTCTACGACAACAATAACAACAACAATATGAGCAGGAAATAAAACCAAATGTAACATTTCCATACTTTCCCTTTCTCATGGAAGAGGTCCTAGAGTTATTGTAAGTGTGGATACAAGATGGCGCCATCAAATTACAACATGTACGATGTCCACCAAAGGCCCAAGAAATGTCAGATCTGTTTCCACTAGTTCATCAACCATCCTACCAGTGAATGCAACGGTTTAAAACGTATCTTCAAAAAAAGTAGATTCAGAAAAACCCCACTTGGGAATTGAAGGTGTCCACAAGAATCCTCTTCCCTTCAGAAGCTTCACTCTTTCTAGAGAGTCTATCAACCTAACAGTTCAATCTCTGATGGAACACATGTGTGAACTTCTTTACTTATCAAAGGCGCAGAACAATGATACTTCCACCGCCCTCTATCGTACCATAACTGGAAAACGTTTATCTCTTATTAAAGAACTCCCGCCCAAACCAAGCTTCCCTTTGAATACATGAATAATAAGAGTAATGAAAGGCATGGATGAGGACTCCTTACCACTGCTCAACCCAAATATGTTAAGTTTGGAAAAAGATTAATCAATATTGGTATGGATGTCAATGTCATCACTCTCCAGACTCTCAGGATTTCTCTATGAGAAGCCACTCACTCACATACAATAATCAAATATTTAAAGGAGTGACCAAAGACGTCTAATGGCACGTCAGTTTCAGAGTAAAGATGAGAGCCACTTAGGCAGACACCAAATTTATATTGTTAAAGAAAACCTCTGTTATAACTTGATTCTTGGACGCACGTAGTCACAACATTCAGCGACTCACCTGACAACTTCATCGGCGATTCCACTTCGAACAGAAATTCTTGCACCTCAAGATAAGGGTGGTGTCGATAAGGTTTCTTCTTCATATCTGGAACAATATCAGTTTCTCAAAGTTATGGAATTAACCAGATGCCAAGGGAGGTTACACCGATAAGGTTTCCTTACCTTTGAGCTTTCCCCACTTATCCCAAGACTAAGCACTATATCTTGCCAGAAATATCAACTCTGATTTGACCAAACGTTATGAGTGGACTGCTGCTCCTGCTAAGTACTTCAATAGATAGGTAAAGACTACCTCTATCCTTGATGATACACAAGAATTTTCAAAAGCATTCTCTCTCATATTTGATCCAATAGATACCAAGGAAGACATTCATCCTTATGAGCCGGAGATTTATAAAGTTAGGGTAGTCAAACCTAATTCCTTCTTAATTGAAGATTAATTCATCAAAGCAGCAAAGCGTAGCCGTTCCTCTGATTGGAAAGGACCGTACAGAGTTTCCAAAGTTACTCTCAGCGGTTATTACAAGGTAATCACTGCGGATGATGAGTCTATTGGAACATCAGTACATGACAAGTGGCTTAAGGCCTTCAATGCTTAAACAATATACCATCACTTTTCCAATATTTACCTAGATTCACGCAATATTTATAATTCCTCCAAAATACTTATAATATTTCTGCATGCATACTTAGGATTTCAAATTCATCAATTAAACAAAATATCATTATTCTAGAAAACAAGATATCTTAGAAACCACTTGTCAAAGACTACCTACTCAAAATCTCAAAAGAAACACATAAAAAACATTATGTATCTCAGAAGCACATCAAAATTCAAAATAAAAATTATCGAAAAGATCTCTTAGAAGACTGGTTTAGTTCCTTAGCATAGTTTCTCCGTTCTTCCTAGAGTTTCCTTTCCAAGATTCAACTCATGAGACAGCCTTTCAACCTTATCTCTGGTTTTGAAGGATATATCCAATCTAGAAAACACACATACATATCCCTTGAGAATCCTATCGAATCGGAATTAAGAGATAACTCCCGCATTAAGGTGCTCAACTGGTGCAGTATCCATTAACATCTGGAGTGTCTCCTTCAACAAATGCGTCAGAAGGAGCTCGCCCATGGTTTTTGGGATACTCCAAAATTTTCTTGGGTTTAACAAAACCCACTACCCAAATTCTGTGTTTAGATTGCTTAAAAGTCTAATATTCAAGTGTCTTTAACATTCTTAGGTTATCCCTTAGTAATACTAATAGTGATGATCTGTAGATGCCATGGAAGCACAAATTTAAAGCATCTTTTACATGTATCGTAGTAAATTTCTTTTTAGGGGTAATAGTGTGATACTCTAAATTTTGCTGGGGTTTAACGAAACCCACTATCCAAATTCTGTGTTTAGATTCCCTAAAAGTCAAATATTCAAGTGTCTTTAACATTCTTAGGCTATCCCTTAGTAATACTAATAATGATGATCGGTAGATTCCATGGAAGTACAAATTTAAATTTTGTTTTACATGTATCGTTGAATGAGCTAATCAGGGGCAATTAAGTAATATTTTTGATGATGAAAACATAAACAAAAAGAATTCAAAAAAAAAATTTTGGTCCGTCACAGTTTTGATTGAAAACAGTATAACATCAACATCATGACTCCTGGTAATCTCCGTCCTCCTACAAAGTATTTCCTTTTTTTTTGTTTCGGGTCATTCCTCCCTAAAATTAGAGACATTACGGGCATAATGGGTCAGAACGTCTCAAACATAGAAAATTCAAGCATGAAACATGTAATTCACAATATATATTTACTAAGAGAAACTGCAGCGGTCGACCAGACCAAAGAGCAAAGACCAGGAATGCTCTTTGGTCCGATTTTGTGAGACGCAACGGACGACTAAATGTGGTATTTGGTCCAGAAATTGAACAATATTCGATCAGGTTTAGTCAAGAAACTGGACCAAAACAGATATAGTCTGACGCTCATGTAAGACAGCGTTTTCCCAAAACGCTATTGTACGAGGATGTTTATAAACACAAACGTCATTTCTGAAAGACGTTTATCAAAACGTTTCTAAAGAACAACGTTTTTGAAACGTTGTATTAAAAGAGCGTTTCTGAATTGAAACTTTGTATTAAAAGAGCGTTTTTGAAACGTTGTTTTGAAACGTTGTATTAAAACGACGTTTCTGAAACGTTGTATTAAATGTTTATTAAGAACAGCGTTTTTGAAACGTTGTATTAAAACAGCGTTTTCAAAATTAACGGTCCTCTACACCAACGTTTAGGCTTTCAAATGTTGTTATATGTGGGCGTTTTTTTTTGAAATGCTATTTTAGAAGAGCGTTTGAATTTTGACACTACTTTACTAGGACGTTTTTCTATGTTTTATATCAAAACGCTTCAGTACAGTAACGTTTGACGTTTGAGTACATAACGCTTCATTACAGGAGCGTATGTTCAAAACGCTAATCTAAATGAACGTCAAAAACATAACGTTTGTCTAGTTAAACGTCTGTGTAATATACGTCACTTTAATATAGCGTTTGATAATTAACGCTTATTTACAACAGCGTAATATCATATTTAGTCATGTTTTCGTTGCGTTTTTTTTTTAAACGACCAAACAGATTTGGTCTTTGATCGATGGTCTAGTCCAACCGCTGCAGTTGCTCTAATAGCATAAACACTAATTACAAAATATTTTTATTGGTACTATATGGTCCGGAGCTATTATAACACATTCTGCAAAAATGTCGTTTCTGCACTTCCCTCTACAAAATCGGAAGCTGCGGATAATTGGTGAAGAATCTAAGCCTGAGTTATATACCAAAAGTTTCATATGGATGTCTACTACAACATTATAAAAATTCTCATCAATCGGATAAACGAGCTAAGAATTACGGTCGAAACCGCAGACTATGTCGCAGCTGAAAAATGTCAAAAAATTTGGATTTTACCGGAATTTTTATTTTCATGTCATTTTTACCCTCAAAACGGGCTCAAAATAATGATTTCTTTTAATTAGGTGATAGATAATTTTTTCTAATCAAGATATTAGGATCAACCATCGAAAACCGACATCGTATGAAGATTCTATATCACATTTGTTAATGATTATACTTCTGAAATTTTCTGACGACGAATATTAGTAAAGTTCTTCATATATTCATATATAGTTTCATTCATTGGTCATTCAAAGAATATGAAAAGGTCAATATGGATTGATAACAAAAATAAATACTAATTTAAGGAAGTCTTGGCTCAATCAACTTGGTCATATCAAATATAAAAGTGTTTAACTTTAAAAGAACATTATAAGATACGGAAATAAAAGTTGATATGTCCTACACAAAGGGAGGCATGCCGAATAGGATAGTCAAGAAATCTGGGAATCGGATTCGGATCCGTACTCGTGATTGTTTTCTTTTGGACTATCCCCATATGATTCACGTCCGTATCCATCCTCTATTTTTTTCTTCAGTGTTCTCGTTCTCATCTGGGTCTTTCGGATCTTCCTCAGGATCTTCCTTCATGTCTTTTTCAGGATCCTCATTTGGATCATCAATGTCGTCTGCAGGATAATTAGAGTCCATTTTCAAGGAAATATAATTTTCTTCATGATATTAAGCTTTCAAATCGGCTTGAACTAATCATTTTGATGCCATATCCGGGGAAAATGACTGAGATTCGCACTCAGCAGGATCTCGTTCAGAAAGGAGCTCATCTACAACAGAATCTGAGGGTACAGCATCATTCAGACGATAATTTGCGGCTCTCTTAAGAAGAACATTGGGTCTGTAGTATGTAGACGATAAATATCTAACTCGTCCCATATACGTTTCAAGTTTCCGTAATGCTTTATTAATGGTTTGTCTCCTTATTTTTTTTACCACAATTTTAATATTGCAGTTTAAAATCCCGTGTTGCATTATTTTGATTACTATATAATTTGACTACATAATCTCATCTGTGCTTTGAAAAATTAGAAAAAGTAAACACATTTGAAATATTTGGATCCACACAATTGAGAAGCCAAGTCATAACAAGATGATTAGGGGAGATCCATTCTTCTAAATTCTTATCAATATCTGTGGGGCCACTATTTTTATTGTTAATGTCACCAAGCTTCGATTTCACACTAAGAGACAGGGTCACAACTCTCGACCAAGCAACATAATTGGTGCTGTTAAAAGGAATGAAAATTAATTTTATGCTTGTGTTTGGGTCAGATTCAGACATTGAAATTCAACCAAACGAAGATAATAATGCTTTTTTGCATACTCTTTTAAAGATTGTGTGCAAAACAAACCAAGTATAATGGTTCATTATAACAAATCATTATCTTTCAATTAAATTATTTTTTTTTTATTTAAATTTGATTTTAGTTCGAAAAAGATAATAATAAATATAATCATATCTACGGCTCTTGTTGTTTCAAAACTTGATAAACTGTCTTTTTATAAAGATATTAGGTGAGATTTGTTCTCATGTTCACGTTTCAAGCAGGTTTTTTGAGGTTGCAGAGAGAACACGGCACATGGATAGTGAAAGACATCGATTCCAAGGAGCATAGGTCCAAAGGATATTTCCCTCTAGCATCGAAGGAGGTGGAATGTTCATAACTGGTTTGGATATCCATCAAACACACCCATACACATTGTTGTTGGAGAGATATATGAGGGGTGATTACCACATTGTACATCTCCTGTCTCGCTTTTGGTTAATAATCAGCAAGGTAATGACTATCTTGTTTGCTAATACTTGAACTTCCTTCATATATTCAGTTGAAGGCAGTTGGCTATCACAATGCGGGCATTGTGGAGTTTATAGTGGATACAACCTCGAATCACTTTTATTTCATGGAGATGAATACTAGTTTCAGATTTGTCATTCCCCAATTCTATATTTTCTTTTTTTATTATTTTTTTTAATGGGAAAGGAGATTTTATTTTGAAAAAAATTAAACGATTACATCAAGTTCCTCTCTACTTCATTAAACTCTCTAGGCACATAAGTGCACTTCCAATTTTGAAACTTTCTTAGTAACTCCTTACAGAAATAACATTGTTGTTGGTCCATATAATAACACCAACCCTACCATTTATTGCCTTGACCACATTCTGACAATCTCCTTCCAAACGCAAACACTCCATAGCAGCCTCTTTAGACCACTTGATTGCCTCCAGTACTGCTAAAGCTTCTGCTTTCTCCTTATCTTGAGCTACACCTGGGATCAATACTTCTCCTCTACATTCTCCTGCATCAGGAAACATAGTTAGTCTTATATTCATGTTCTTGTTTTCTTTAGTAAAGGATGCATCAAAATTAACTTTTACAAAGTTTCTTTCTGGAGGTAACCATGGTGTGATAGTTCGACTTTGTCCAATAGAAAAATTACTTACTCTCCTCCTAGATGAATTACATTTCCAATCATTAACTTCTATGTTAACTTTCCTAACAAAGTGATCAACCTGAACCACAACATTATCAAAAACTACTGCACACATAAGTTTCCATACATGTCATAAAACAAACCCAATAAGATTTATGAAATTGTTTTGACTATGTGCATTAGTAGTTGTCATAATAAATCAACTAGCAATCCATTCCTTTAACTGCATATTCCTAACAGCACCTGGAAAGTTAGGGTTAATAGCACAAAGAATCCCTTTTGTAACCTGATAATCAACTAGCAAATGATAAGATGTTTAAGTTTCAATTTCACATAATGGACACTTACTATCTATGTCTACAATATATCTATCAAATTTCTGTCTGACAGGAAAATAATCATTGACATATTTCCCCAAAAAATGTTTAACTTTTTGTGGCAGATCAAGCTTCCATAAAGCTTTACAAGGGAAATCAACTGGTTCATTACCAAACACTCCATCTATTATGGCTTTATATGAAGATTTTGCATTGAATATCAAATTGTGAGCTGGATTCCATCTTAAGACATCATAACCCAATAAAGGGATTCTTATCTCACAAATATCTCGAACTGTATCCCTGTCAAACAAAACATTAAGTAACTCCACATTCCATTTTCATTCATTAGGCAGAATTAGCTGACTAACAAATTTCATATTAGACAAAACATTAGATGAATCAAGTAAACCCACTCTATTTGGAACCCACTTATCCTTCCAAATTTCAATAGATTTACCGTCACCCACTTCCCAACAATAGTATCTTTTAATAATTTCTAAACCCCTACAAACCCCTTTCCAAATCCAAAAGACAGAAGTTTCATTAACAGAGTGAAGAGGATTACTATTAGGAAAGTATTTTTCCTTATATATCCTAGTCCACAGGGCATCCTTTTCAGTTACTAACCTCCAAGATAACTTAGCTAACAAGGCAGAGTTTAGATGTTCTGTTTTTTTGATATTTAAGCCACCTAAAACTATTGGCTTAGTAACATTGTCCCAATTCCTTAAATATATTCCTCTTGCTGAATCTTTTTTATTCCACCAGAACCTTCTTTGTATTGCATCTATCATATCAGTCAATTTTTTGGGCATTGGAAACACTACAAGGTGATGTGAAGCCAAAGTTAAAAAAACTGACTGTGTCAAGACTGTTCTACCAGGTTGGTTGACATGCTTACTTTTCCTAGTTGCTAACCTTTTATCAAAATTGTCAATAAGATGACTAACAGTTTCTACCTTATTTCTTTGTATCAAGAGGGGGACACCTATATAGTTATTCAGAAGACCTAGTTTTTTTATGTTTAGAATGTTAACAATCTTATTAATGATCCTAAGAGCGTCCACAATGGGACGACTATAAGTCGTACCAAAGATCAAATTAAGTCTTTAGTCCAGTTTTGGGTGGCGTAATGGGACGAGGAGATTTGAGGTTTAGTCCAGAATTCAACTGTAGCAGACTAGATTCGGTATTTTTTCTGGACTAAACTTAGTTTAGTCGGGCGGGCTCGTAGTGTTCCGCCTAGCATCAAGCGGCTTCGTAGTGAACCGCCTGGCATCAAGCGGTATTCTGGGACAACGCTCAAAAACACGGGCGATAACCTAAGAATACGCATGATCAAGCGCTAGCCTAGGACTACGCCTGATGAAACGAGGCTTTAGGATCACGCCCACTAACAGGCGTAACGCTAGAATACCGCCCACTTAGAGCGTAATCCTAGGCTACCGCCTACACTAAGCGTGTTGCTAGGATACCGCCTATAGAAATTTCAGGCGTTTTGCTAGGCCTATAACTCTTTAATTCCCATAAATAGATCAAGTCCATATACACATAGCCCAAAATCGGATTTATTGCAAAGCCCACAAAATCAGGTCCGAAACCGATTCATTAAGCCTATCAGTCTTTTGGAACTGACAAGGCATCTTTAAAAATTTCACCATAAACTCTCTCAAGCATTTGGTCAAGCACCTTACGTGCAGTTCCTATTTGTGTTTCCGGCAAGGATTGTTGGTTATTTCAACCATTCACATTCTCCGTCCCTGTATTATTTAACTCAAACGCATTCGACAATCACACACATTCATTCATTCATTCATTCATAACAATCAAACACAATTTGAGCTATCAAATCACCACCACCATCTTTTCTTTCTCGGATATTAACGGCTATAGAAACCTGAATTTCTTGGCATCAGAATCAGATTCAAGTCCATTCCCAAGACCCATAGCAACAAGTCTTCTTTCAGTATCAGCAACATTCAAAACCCACCTTCAGCTCTACCGTCAACTTGGTCTTCTTGAACTCATCAGCGATTTCTTCAAATCACGCTCACAGCATCAAACAGAATCATCATCACAGATTCAAGTTCTTTCTTCACTAACCCATCATTCATCGCATCATTATCTTCATTATTCTCTAACAAATTCCTTCTCCCGAACCACTTCAACAGCGACCTCATCTTCTCTGTTCACCAATTTTATCTCTAATTGGTTTTGCGGCTGAAGAAGAAAGAAGAGAAGATGGGGCGGGACGCTAGCATTCCGCTTGGAATTCTAGGCGAGGTGCTAGGACACTGCCCGTTCCATGTTTCTCACACGCTCCATTCGCACAAGTGATACTCGACCAGGCGTGATACAGGGACACCGCCCCATCAGACAATTCTCTAGTGCTCTGCCCGTCTCTTGGGCGTGGTCCTAGGATACCGCCCCACATCAGGCGTTATCCTCCGATTCCGCCCCACATCGAGCGTTACGTTAGTAGTCCGTCTGGCGCAAGTGTTATGCTAGGATTACTCCCGTCTCAACAAGCGGTATGCTGGACACCGTCCAACACCAGGCGCTACATTATAACACCGCCTGACTTTTTACTGTTGTTCTTGGGCCGGACCAAAGACTAAATTTTTTAGTCTTTGGTCTTTTGGGATACTCATCCCATTGTGGACGCCCTAAGGTCTGTTTTAGAACTAAAAGTTATACCTGACTTGTCAAAATTTATAGCTTTCCCAGAGAACTTACTAAACAGCTGAAGCATACTCTCCAAACTCCTAGCACCCTACACAGAGGCCTTAGAAAACACCAAAAAATCGTTCATCAAAGAACAAATGACTAAATGGAGGAATAGTTTTAGATGCTTTAATCCCCTGTATCTGATTATTGGATTCTGCAATTATCAACAATTTTGAAAGAACATCCATACATATTATAAACAAGTAAGGGGACAAAGGGTCTCCCTGTCTAAGACCCCTTGTGGGATAGAAAAAATCACCTGGACATCCATTCAGCACTATAGATGTTGATATTGTAGTAATGAATTGTTCAATCATTCTGCACCAATGATCATGAACCCTAATCTTTGTCAAATGCCAATCACAAATTTCCACTTTATTCTGTCGAAAGTTTTCGACATATTAAGTTTAACTGCCATAAGCCCAGATTTAAATCTATTTTTTCTCATGGTATCAACCAATTCATGGGTTACTACGATATTATTTGTAATCTGCCTAGAAGAGAGAAACACAGCTTGGTAAAGACTTATAAACTTGTCCATGATAGTTTCAATCCTACTATCAAGGAGCTTAGAAATTATCTTATATCTCACATTGCTCAAACTTATGGGTCTGTAGTCTTCCACCGTACTAGGAGTACTTGTCTTAGGTATGAGAGGCACGAAACTGTAGTTAATTTTCCTAAGAATATAACCAAAACTAAAAAAAGCCTTAACCATTTTAATTGTGTCACTACCTACTATTTCCCACATCTGTTGATAAAATCCTAGTGGATACCCATCAAGCCCTGGACTAGACCAAGGTTGCATTTGTCACACAATTCTTCTGATTTCATCATCGGAAGGAGGATGAATGAGAAATTCTTCTCTTCAGCAGTTATACAAGGTTGAAGAATATTTAGAAAACTACTATCTAAAGGGGGATTGGTAGTTTTACTTATTTTCGCAAAGTGTTCCTTAGGCTCAGATGCTAACATAGCCCTATCAGTGATCCATAAGCCAATGCTATTTTGCTGAAAGTCTATTTGAGTTCTCATTTTCCTAAATTTAATTTTTTTCGTGAAAGTACCTAGTGTTTTTATCATCAAAATTTAAGATATTTTCTTAGCTCTTTGTATATAGTACTCTTGCTGGACATTATACCAGTATTTAAGACCCTCTTCTAATATATTCATATCATCGTCACTAGTTAAAGAATCTTTATTCTTTGTTACCTCAACTAATTGGGTTTGCAGATCAGCAATATGACTCTGGATATTACCAAAAAAGTAAGAATTCCATTGTCTTAAAGCCACTTTAACATTGCAAAGACATTTTGTGTGCCTGAAAGCGTGGGACCCAACAAGATTAGTATTCCAGGTACTAGCCACAACTTCTTTAGAACTATATCTAAAATCCAACACTTATTGAATCTGTGGGGCTTCTTAGTGTGTTCTCTAGAGCTAACTAAAAGGATAGGCAGATGCTCACTCTCTATACTATCCAAGTGGTAGACAATGGCATTTGGGAAGAATTCAAACCATTCCTCATTTGCCATTCCCCTATCCAGCCTTTCCATAATCAAGGCATTTCCACTTCTACGATTGGTCCATGTAAATAGATTAGGCACAAAATTAATATCAGTAAGACCTAAATGATCCACATGATCTTCGACATCATCTAATAGAGTCCGAGGTATCAAATTTCCACCCATTTTATTTTGTTTCCTAGTAACAAAGCTCAAATCACCTATCACTACCCATGGGAAAACATATCTAGAAGCTAATTGACCCAAATAATCCTACTGGCTATCCCATCCATCATCCGAAAGGGATCCATACATGCAGTTAAATAAAGTATGACCACTTCTAGAATCCATGTTAACAATCACAGAGATGAAATTTGTATTCATACCAACTAAATCTACATGAATACCATCCTTCTACAGCATAAATAAACCTCCAGAAGCACCCACATAATTTTACATACAAATAATTCATATCATTATAACTATATGTAAACCTAACCATATTAGGGTTTATTATTTTTGTTTCATACAAAAAGATGATTTATGGGTCATTAGCCCTGATTAGCTCTCTTAGCTGTTGCCTAGTTTAATTATTCCTAAAGCCTTGCACATTCCAGGCCAAAATTTTCATGATGCTAAGATTTTCTAACAAGAAAAACAAACACAAAATACACCTAATCAAAACAATATTATCAAGACTAGTATGCAATCTCCTACTAATCAGAAAAAACACCCACTCACAGCTGTGATCAATGTTTTTCCTAGACCAGTTTTTAAGGAAGATTGAAACTACCTTAATAATCAGATTAGTCACCAACAGGATAAAACTTAGAAAAGGATTTTTATTTGGTATTATAGAAATAGGAGAACCCAAATCAATTAATTCAGATGATATATTCACATACAATTCAATAGAATCACAATTCACCCAATGACCCACTATCCTTAAGTCTACACTAAGGGATTTCGAGACCCAATTTTTGCAAATTCTATGTGGCAATTTCACCTTATTATTCACTTTAGAGAATGAAACTAAGTTAATCAGAGAGATGGAACCGAACTCAAAAATGCATATTTCCTAGAGTATAGCTTTGAGTGAAAAAGATTTTTGTAAAACTAATACACTATGACGAGTTGAGTTATATGAAGATGAGATGATAAAAAGCATAGATTGATTGATTTGTAGTACTCCTTTGTGTAGCAACAGCAGGAAGATGAGAATTACGTGCAAGTTGTTCCCATCCATCCAAATCTGAATCCATCATCATCATATCTTCGTCACCGGTAGTTTTGGTATGATTCTCCATGGATGTTTCTCTACCATTTTCAAGAACTAGGTTTTCTTGTCTCCAGCTATTACTAAGAAGATAATTTTGATTTTGGGAACTGTGGTCGAGGAGTTGAAGGTTAATTTCTCTACCGTCATCTCTAGATCTTTTAGTTTTTCTTGGGTCAAGCCCATTTGACTCAGTAACAGTCGTCCCATCACCATTAATACACCCACCAGTGTTTCTTAACATTTCTTCCACCTTGTATGCATTATTAGTATACACGTTTTCAAACTCTTCCTCTGTTATTTTGAAAATCCACAAATCAAAAGCAATTTCTTCATATTTTTCTTCATCATGTTCTAGTATATAACATTTTAGCAGATGTTTTTCGGTTGCTTCTCATAATGATATATAACCCACACCTTTTTTTTACAACAGTATATAACCAATTTCCCTTTTTCATTTGCTTTCTGATATCCACTTTAATTTTTGCAGTCACAACCCTTCCTCTTACAATATAAATTTTACTAGACCCATTTAGGATTACCCTCCCAATATCCATACACATTTTTTCAATTATTCCAGCATCAATATATTCAAGCTTAAGTCCTCTGAATAAGACTGAAAACACCTAGTGAGTAAAGTTGTATTCACTAAGATCAATTCTTACATCACAATCACGCAAAATTAACAAAGATTTGTTTATAATCCACGTCACACTTGCAAAGACCTCATCATGAGCTTCCGCATTTTGAACTTAAACACAAACAGATTTCTACCATAGTATGAATAACAACTTTCATATACCGTCTCCATATTATGTTCACTTCTTTTTGAACTGTTTCAAAAATAACATCATCCTTGTCTATAATCTTCTCAATAAGACAATTTCTCCATTTGTTTGCAGCTTCATCAATTTCCTCAACAGAGATTAAACTTCCTCTTGATCTCGAAGACTCCCCCACCAATTTTTTTTCTTTCATTCTTCTGGTAAAAACAACAAGTTGAAAAAGCTGATTCATTTGAGACATATTTGACACCAAGATTACACAGCCGTACTGATTTGTTCTTGAGAAAAAAATATATAAATATAGGTTTTGGTTTAGGTTCTGTGATTCTCTTTTTAGGGTGGAAATTTCAAAAATTGTTCTTATTTGGTTGACTCACTCTAAGATATGGTTCACTCTTTTTAGGGTGGAAATTTCAAAAATTGTTCTTATTTGGTTGACTCACTCTAAGATATGGTTCAGGATAATTAGGAGATTTGTAAGCCTTTAATATAGGTAATTTGAATTTAAATTTTTTAAAATCCAAGGAAAACGCCTTAATCCTGTGTAATTTCCAAAAATACCCTTGAAGATCCAAATTCTGCAATTTTGCTTCGAGAAGAAAACTTACAATAATGGTGATGGGCATGGTTTTGAGATAAAGAGCTCTTGATAATATATTAAACACCACCGTTTTGAGCATCACATGAGATATAATTATAGCCAAAAGTACCACTACTAATGACCTACCACAACTACCAGTAACTTAAAGATTTCCCATGACTTATTTGAAAGATTGAACACCATTGTTGAAATGGAGTATAAGAACTACTTGCACCTCTGCTCCCAACCCGCTACTGGATCTCTACTAGATCACCACAATCAATTAGTGATTCATAATAATAAAGAATTGATAAACATAAACTTCGAGGAAAAAAAACTAGTATGAAAAAAAAACACACTAGAGTTTTAGTAATCAGTAGGCTTTGAAGTTTGGAGTTTTAGGTTTCTCTGCTTGCCTCCTCGATAAAACTGAAAATATAGAAACTGGGGAACACCAATTTGTACCTCGAATCCTAATTGTGGATAACAAAACCTTTTGTAGGTATAATATCTTGTGACTGAGATGATTGTTGGCCAAGTTCTTGTGGAGTGGCAGATACCTGTTGCTAATGTAAAACCTCTTCCCCTGAATCAGTCAGAGGTTCCATTATCAGGTGAACTTTATCTGATATATGAAGTTACTTCAAATTTGTTTCAGTATTTTCTTGTCCCTCTGTACAAGGCCATACTTTGAACTCATTGGTATGTATTTGATGTTTATGATAGGGAATGCCTTTGAAATCTTACCAACAACTACTAATGAACCTGTCAAGGCCCCGACAAGTATGTATATTTATGACATTTTCAATTACTTGTGGATAACAATCTTGACTCATGAGAATGCATTACATATGGAGTTTATTAATAATATGAAGTTTAAGATCCCTGTTTCATATGTGGGTATACTCTGAAGAACTTAGTATCTAGATGCAATACAGCTCTACAGATTTACTCGCTGGATAAAAATTGACTCTTCTTATTCTGCTTGTCATAGTTTAATATGATCTGATTATGAAGTTGTTTATTAAACGAACTTTGTCGAGTAGGGATCTGATTATGAGGTTGCTTATTTATATGTGCAGAGCATGATTGCAAGAACATTCCTGGAAAACATACTTTGTCGTGTAGGGATCTTTTGTGACGAGGAATCCACACACCAGCGTTTTGATGAGTGCCTCAAAATAAGTTAGTTGTTATTAATTGATGTATGATCTTTCAAATTCAGAAACTAGGATTCTTGAGCAAAGATAAATCTAATGAATTTTCCATCGATTGATGTTTCATCTTTAAATCATACAAGTTAACTGTATGGTTTTATGTTAATTCATCTATTAATATAGGATTTGAAAACCTAACTGGAAATGTTCTTGAGATGTGATGATGTTCAGTCAAATGTTCTTGATGGTGGTGCAATGATCAATCAGATGTGTTATGTTTGTCGTAATTCCTTCCAATATAATGGTGTATGCAGGTGCAAAAAATATAACTTACTATTTTTGTAAGCCTACTTTAGATTTGCAACTGATATAAATGTTGCAGAATATAAATATGAAGGCGATATTTATAGTGGGACCCAACGATAGGTTTCTAACCTAATAAACGTTTACTTATTGCTTTAATTTAACTGGAACAACGTTTTAAAATAATACAAGCAACGAATATATTGGTTGCTTTAACTAAATTAAGTAACAAGTATATACGTTGCAAACAACGTTGCTACAGTATGCACCACCATTTTTGCAACTGTCATTTCCGTTGCTTAAATTCTGAGGGAAGGAATAAACGTCCCAAAATGGTCAAAATAGTCAAAATGGCTTAGTGCATGATCACTCGGCTATGCTCCGCTCTCTAGGGATAGACAATATGATAGAAGTGTCTCTTCATCGCAAGGTTGTTAAATGTAAAAGCGACATGATCCGGCTTTACATGCGTTGGATATCTCAGTTCCATACTTTTTTTTCGCCTGGGGTAAAGCTGCCCCAGTGCGGGAAGATGTCGTAGCTCTAACTGGGTTGTCGATTCATGGTTCTCATCTTTACCACGAAGCGTTCGTCTACGAGGTCATCGATGACTCGGATAGGGCTCTATGTGCCTATTTGATTCGTTGTAAAGACAAACCTTGAGAGCTAGGGTGCAGAAGAAGGATGATTCTGGGGTAAAGGACGCCTGTCCTGAAAAACAAAATGTCGTTGATCTAAGACAGCTATCCAAAGGATATCCAAAGAAACTTTGGCTTCAGGAAGGATGGGGAAATCCGTTCTAGATAGTAGCAAACTCACTCCCACTCGTTTTATTGGTGAGAAAGTGATGGCCGATGATATGAAGAATTTTGGTGTTCCTCCTCTTTTGGGTCAAGTCACCCGGGGAAAGGCTTCTTCCAGTCATGTTGTCAAAATAAACAAGCGTTCCTTTTTTTCTTTGTTGGTGAGATATTGGGCTCCAACTTTAACTGACGGGAAAGTTGGCCCTCCTGCTCGGGAGAAAAAGGATCCTCATGCTGAACTAGCGGTCTTTCTTCTCTTCTTACATTATCATGATGTTTTTTAGCACAGCCCTCGTGATACTATCAAGAATGAGTTGTGTCGATGGCTGTATTGATGTTGCGGGGCATCTCTTTTCCTTTGCCGCTCATGTTCCTGGGCGATTTGTATCGCCAATTAGATCTCTTTTGTCATGACATCCTTCGGGTAGATGCTTCACATGGGGTTGAGACATTTTTCGCAGCGAGTTTCCTTCAAGCATGGGCGTGGGAACATTTTCCCGCTTATGCTCCCTTAGTTAATATATTATTTGTTCATCGCGAGAAAAACATAAGGAAAAAGGATGGCACAGTTGATGTAGCCCATGCTACCTATTATTATTCGTGTATGGCTCTTTGGTGTGGGAAGGGGAAAGCTACGAAAAACAGTATTGTCAATTATCTGGACGCGGCTAAGGAACTCAAACATTTTTCCTGTCATGATGGTAGCTAAGGTCCTCCCCATTATGATTTCACTACCGAAGTTGAAGATGTGACTTTGGATTCTTCAGAAGTCTTGACAGTCGACGACTTTGATTCCGTCATGGACATACTGCCTGGCTACCTCCCTTGTTTCTATTCGGGTAGATTTATAGAGATGTCTTATAATCCTGATCGTGTGACACGACATCTTGGGTTTGATCAAGGGATCCCTTCTCATTTTCCGAGTTCGAACCTTACTGATGATATCGATGTTAGAAGTAGTTTTAATCACTTTGTTTTTAGAGGGGAGACACGGCTGGAAGATCATTCGATTTATTTGTATTTCCTTCATCCCTTTGTGCGTCTTCCTTTAGTATCTCCCAACTGGCATTCGTTTCATGAAGAGGTTTGCAAGCAGGCTCTAAACTTCCTTCTACGAGTTCCAGGTTATCCGGCTGAATTATCTTCAGATAAGCACAAGTCAATGCACGTGTCAGGCCGTATAATATTATATGCATCAGCGGAAAATAGGAAGGGCTTACACCTGGCACCAAAGATAATCCCTTGCTCCCCTTGACTACCAGCTGGACTCTTCCGGAGAGTGAGGATCCATTGGAAAAGGATTCTAAGAAGGGATTAATGCTCCCACCTCAACCAAGGAATAAACCGGCTAAAATTCAAGTCTGTCATCGACTCTCGGCCTTTCTTCTGAACAGGTATGTCTCCTACACTTGGAATTTCTCTTGTCTTTTTATTTTATTCCTTATAAGTATTGGATGTGCGTCATCAGGGTGACTTTCTTATTGGTCCATTCGGGTACAAGTCGGTTCTTTTATGGTGGAAGAATGCCTAAATATTCCTGAACATGAATGGTCACCTAAATATTGAACGAAGTTCAGCTATTTTGTATGGCTAAAAAGGCCACACGTGACGCGTGAATCTTTTCAATTCCACGTATTCCCACATCTGCTTCAGCTGATACCTCTCATATGTCTCCTTTACAAGCTAAAACCTGAGTTGCTACAAGTCAATCCTCATCTTTTTTTATGGGTCGTATGCATAGCATGGGTATTGATTTGACAAGCGGTGGTAGGGCAATCTCTCCGCGTTTAAACATAATTTTCGTCAATCCTCTGGTGGCCACGACTAATCGTTCTAGGGATCATCCTCAGGAAAAACCTACCAGTTTGCTTAGCTCATGTAGTCATGGTGGTTTATCTCGTTCCCAAATTAGCTCATCTCAAGGCCAAGTTCCTTCTGACTAAAGTCCTAATTATTCTGGTAATTTTTTTTCTTTACTCTCTACGTGTCACCCTCTTTATTTCATGCTTGTCCTTTTAGTTTGGCTTTTTTATTCTATTTATACGTCCATTTTGTTGCCTTATTGTGTTTTTTTTCTTCTGATTTCAGGTTCTGCTAGTTATTCTGACTCATCTTCAGATTCTTCTTCTCCTATCGAATCCTCGTGAGCCTTCTCCCGCTCGAGCACTTTCTCCCGTTCCTGTACTTTCTGAGGTTAGCTCTGTTCATTCCTTTTTTTCTTTTATTTATTATTTTTAATTTTTTTTAGTATTTGATCTTCTCTCTTCTTCACTTTTTTTTAGAACATGAAGAAATATGGAAATAGTTCCGTTTTTAAGAAAGATGCTTCGAGTGTCACTAGTGGCTCTAAGCGTGCGCGGAATGTCGGTGTCGACTTCGTCATGATATCCAGCTGGATAATGAAGCTGAAGTGGTCGCTCTGTTAGCTACGCCATAGGATCCAAAGTTTTGTTTCCCAACATTCGTGGGAGCCGCTAACGCTGATGTAAACCCTCTGTCTTATAGACAAGTGCTTGGTTTCTGGGTTCCTTCCATTCTGGATGCTACTTACAGGATGATCGTTGAAAGGTGTGGCCCGCTCGTAAGGAGGGTCTTCTTGACATTAAGACTTTAGTTTTCATGAACAAGGGCTTGCTGGAGGCTGCTGAGGTCCTTTCCCGAGTTGGTGATACTCCTCCAGATACCAATGTTCTGAGAGGGTGGGAATATTCTATTAACTCTTCCATGGTACTTAAATTTCCATGGCGTGGTTTCATAAGTTGCTGCGTAAGGTTAAGAGTAAGCATGACCCGCGTTCGCGTCTTCCAGCTTTGATCACTAAGCTGGAGCAAGACCTTGACAACTTGTCTAGATCGGCTCAAGAGAAGAGGAATTCCTTGAACAAGCTTTTCCTTGACGTTTCCCATGCCACTGAAGAGGCTCAAAAAGCGGAAGCAGCCGCAAAGTAGGTGCGCGAGGAGCTTGGGAGGAAGAGGCAGGAGCTTGCCAATTTTGGAGGAGTTTGATAATCTCTTTGTTTCAAGTGTTGTAATATGTTATTTTTCCTTTGGATTCGGTTGACTTTTCTTTTCTTTTCTTTTTTTTTTCTTTTTTTTCTTTTTTTTAGTTATGCTTGGAATTTTAATTATTCAGCTTTTATCGTGACGTTTGATTATTTTAAGTAGTTATTTTCTATTGTGCATTCATGGCATTTATTATGGTTGTGTTTATTTATTAATGGTGCTTGGGTTTTCAGTACTTTATTGTGGTGGTGATTGTTTATAATTATCGAGATCGCACGACGTCTACAATACAGACAACGACAAGTACAGGTCGAACCCACATTGAACGAAAAAATATTGCAATATATTTATCTAATAAACTAACAAAGAAAGGATGATTTTGGATTTTTAGAATTAAGAATGAAACAATAAACTTAAACTAAACTAATAAAGTACATGCAATGAAGAGTTGGTAATCAGGGTTTATAGTATCCAGCATTATTTTTATTTAATTACTGAAGTGAAACATAACTCCTGAATATTTATTTATTGTTGGTTCTATCGACATCACCAATTATATGTATTACAGTCGCAAATATCATTGGGACACCCTAAGAATGACACATCGAAAGAATTCAAGAATTCCATCATTAAATCAATAAACAGTATTCAAGAATTAATCTATTCAATTTATAAGAGTCTATTGCTAAATCACTCAGTTCAATTAGTAGACTTTAAGTGGTTTCAACATAAAACCCTAGTTATCAAATCAGTGAGACATGGTTGTGGGTTTCTCAAAACCCATAAAAATATAGAACAAAGATACAAATAAAAAGATTAAATCGATAATACGTGTCACGGTACTCCAATAGTCTTCTTCTCCTCTCTCTTTCCGTTTTCCGACGATAATACCAACACAAAAAACTCTAAAAAGTCCCCCTTCTTCCTCTGCCGTCAGACCTCAGCCAAGCCTACTCCCAGACCTCGAACAGAACTCCCCTTTTCTCAAGGTTTTCACTTTACTTTTATACCTGCCACTCTGCCAGACATCAACTCCCTACACCATGTCATCATTCAATCTTCATTTTCCTCTACGCCAACCAACAACTGAAAAGAAATCTACAGACTTTACGCCTCTTTTTCTATTTGGGTCTTGTTAACTTATATCTCAAGATATAAGTTAGGGAATAGTAAACAATAATTAATTAGTATTAATTTTATAAATTTATGTTGGAACTATTGTCATTAGTTTAGTTTAAACTTATCGTAGGAATCATATATTTTAAATTTACATAACTACCCATTGAGGATAATATATAAAAAATAAAATTGGTCCATTTTATAATAGTGGGACCAGGTCTTTTTCTAGATAAACAAAGCTTAGTTGTTATCAGTAGATGAAGAAAAGTGTTTGTCGATCTACCTTTACTCCCTTAGCTATATACATGACTACATCTAATCCAACTGGATAAAGATAAATTATAAAATATCATTACAGACTTCAGACGATTTTGTATTATTGTATGTATATAAATCTCATATTCGGCTTGTCCATTAAATCAAGAAGGTATTATATCGTCAATACAAACAACATTAGCAACAACATCAGATTTTTAGTGATGTTATGATCTTGGCTTTTATTTAAAGCCAATCTTAATAATTGAATTTTTTTTGTAAATTATAAAATTTGGTTTCCCTTGAATAAATTACTTGATTAAACTCTAGAAATAATATAATTTTGAAGAACCAAGGATAAGGATTCTAATTTTTGTTTAAAGGAGAAACAAACACGAAAGGAATATGATTGGAAGTAAAACGTGAAAAGGGAATCGACAAAGAGAAAATAATTAAATTATTTATAAGGGGTAGTTAAGAAATTTTAGTATACGATAAATGAATAGATTTGTATATATCGAGATCTTGCAATTTCAAGAAAAAAAACTAAATCCAATGCAAAAATAAGCAAATCATTATTTCTTAACCAAAATCCTGGCATATAAGTTAACAAGTCTATTTTGCCACCTCATGCTCCATCCATCTTATTACTTTAACCTCTTAATCGGTCCTCCACCAATCATCAGCCCATATTTCAGCCAAACTTCACCTTCTTTACCGTCTCACTTTCTCTTTTCGTGTTAAACAACATCAACAGCTTCACCTCTTTGCCGCCACGTGCTAACTTCTTCCGATCTCTGATGTCAAACTTATTAAATCCCAAAAAAAGTTTTAAATCCTAACACGTCCAGCCTTTTTTTCCTTTTTAACTTCTTCGTTCGGCCTCGAACAGAAACTCAAAGCCAAGTCCCCACTTTCTCTTTTTCATGCGCTGACGTCATCCAACCTTTTCTCTTCAGCCAGAAACCAGAGGTAAGTCCGCCCCCACCTTGCATAGTCCATAATTGAGTCGGACTCAGTCGGACACCGAATGTATGTTCAACATTTTTACCCATTTAACCATGTTTATTTGCGGTTTCAAAAATTATTTATAAAACCTATAAAAACATAAAAATAATATATTAGTATAAGAAATGGACACTAATAAATATAAACTAAACGATAAAAATATATAAATTATGTCCATAGCAGTGAATTAGCGGTTAGTGCTCTCGAACCTGCCTATTGTGTGTATAACTTGGTAAATGCTGAATTGAATATTGCTGAGTACGCTTTTTATAGAAGCTAATAAGACGCTTAGAGGCTTGATCAAGACATCTATCGTACCGACAAGTTGCTTCAAGTTCTTTGTTTCACGGGTCTTTAATAACACCTGGTTCATTCATATTTGTCGTTTGTTTTTATTTAAATGTTTTTTTCTTTCTCTTATTCCTACTTGTCTCATTTTTCAATTTCCACTATTGTGATATTCTCGCCTGCCCTCTTCTTTTAAAAAACAAAAAAATGGCTTACGAGCTACATGGGTATACTTTGACTATGGCGTCGGTGAATGCTTCCGTCGTGACTTCAGATGATGAAGTTATGCTGATGATAAGGGATTTTTATCAAGAGATAGTAACTTGTCGCGCCGTGATTGCCCGTCAGGATGATTAGTCTTGAAGTTTTGTTGGTATTTTAGGATTCCATTTATGTTAACTAAACATGGTCTTAAATGCTTTTAGGTAGCGTCTCTTTTCTATGCTTATTATATATATAACTCATTCCTTATTTGGTAATTTCATGTTTTCGCCTTATCTTTGTATTTTCTTTTCTTCTTGTTTCCTTCTTTCCGACTTTCTTTTGTCATGGAACATGCGGGTTTGGCATCGGAAGTTGCTCGTTTAGCTCATATTTCTAGTGCGTCGAGTGCCGTCTTTGACCATTTCGATAAAGAAAAATGACGTTTCTCATTCTCGCTTCGTGGATGCTGATCGTCTGCTGCAGGAGGCGCATCACGAGGGTTTGTTGCTTTCCCTTCTGTTTTCTGAACAACATCGCTACTACCGAGAACGTCGCATTGCTACTCATTTCCAAGGTTAGGATGTGTCTCGAGCAGTGCAAGTGGTGGAAGTGGCTCTCAATTCGGCTCAAACGGCGCTTCGAGCCTTACCTTAAGGGTGAAGACGTGTTTAGGGAGCAGGCTTAGTCGTTTAGTAGTGTTATAAAATTCTTTTTCTATCCCATCCCTCTTTTGTATATGTACCAGCTGGTTAAATTAAAGAAACGTCACTTTTCTTGGCTACGCGTCATGTTATTTATGCGAGTTTTTTATATAAGGGGAACATGCGTCATATCTTTTCTCACTTGTATTTATGGATATTGTTATTATTATATATGGCGTGTTCCACTGAAAGAACAGTTAATACTCGTCTTTTCATAGTCGATCAACTAGTTGGAGATGATTTAAAATTGAACGTGCATAACCTTAGGTGTAACTTTCTTGAAGAAAATGCGTGCGGGTATGCCCGCCTTGTGAAAATATATATGGTTTCATTTTTTTGCTAATCAAACATTGTACTTGCATAGTATGGATCTTTACAAACACGTGTTGGGTTTCCGACACGATACCTGCGCATAGTTGTTTGAGTCGATTATCAATGCTCGGGAAGAAATAGAATATTACGGGCGGAAGTTAGAGTATGCGACCATGCATTTGAGTCGTGCACGCACGAATTTATTTGTTTTTTGTATTCTTCATGAACTTGTATAAACGCTCTTTGTATGTGTTGTTCAAATCCTTATTAATACATCGTAATCATTTCTTTTATTCAAATATGTTCTACTTACTTTTTCACCACCACCCTCCCTTTTTTAAGAAGGGTGTGTTGATCTCTGCCATATTTGTGAGCATTTAGTTAATTTTTGATCAATAGGGGTGTTTTTTCATCTGTCGCTCTTGTGACCATCTGTGTTTAGTGGCTTAGTCGAACAAGGACGCTTTGTCATTTGTCGCTCTTGTGACCTTTTAGTGTGGGGTATTGGCTTGGTAGAAACATGGGCGCTTTGCCCTCTGCCGCTCTTGTGACCATTGTAGTATTTAGTTGAGTGGTCGAACAGGGGCGCTTTGCCCTCTGCCGCTCTTGTGACCATTTTGGTATTTAGCTGAGTGGTCGAACATGAGCGTTTTTCCCTCTGCTGCTCTTGTGACCATTGTGGTATTTAGTTTTTTGGTCGAACAAGAGAGCTTTGCCCTCTGCCGCTCTTGTGACCATTTGATTTGGGGTATTTTCTTGGTCGAACAGGGGCACTTTTCCCTATGCCGCTCTTGTGACCGTCTATATTTAGTTGTTTGGTCGAACAAGCGCGTTTTTCCCTCTGTCGCTCTTGTGACCGTTTACACTTAGTTGTTTTGTCGAACAGGGGGTGCTTTTCCATCTGCCACTGTTGTGGCCGTTTGATGTGGGGTATTGGCTTGGTCGAACAGGGGCGCTTTTCCCTCTGCCGTTCTTGTGACCGTTTTTGCTTAGTTGCTTGGTCGAACGGGGGCGCTTTTTCCTCTGCCACTCTTGTGACCATTTGCGCTTAGTTGCTTGGTCTAACAGGGGCGCTTTGCCTCTGCCACTCCGGTGACCGTTTTTGCCTAGTTGTTTGGTCAGACAGGGGCGCTTTGCCCTCTGCTGCTCTTGTAACCATTCGATGTGAGGCATTGGCTTCGTCGAATAGGGGTGTTTTACCTTTTGCGGCGCTTGTGACCATTGTGTTTAGTTGCTTGGTCAAACGGGAGCGCTTTGCTTTTTTCCGCTCTTGTGACCGTTTTATTTTTCAAAGATAAAGAATAAATGAAAGATTCCCTTTTATTAAAATCAAAGCCTTCGTAACACTTTCTCGTACATGGAGTTATTCATGTATGGAACTTTTTAACCACTTACCCTTTATAGGAGTCTTGATTTTGGATTCGTCCATCCTCTTTAGGTGATAATATCCACACTCCGCGGGTTTTTTGGACTATGTAGGGTCCTTCCCAAATAGCTGTAAATTTTCCAGCACTTGCATTCCGTTGTACATATGGCGCAATTTTGAGTACTAACTCGTCCACTTTGAAAGCTCTCTCTCTGACCTTTTGGTTTTAGTGGTTAACGACGCGTTTTTTGTATGCATCAGCGAAGCGTTCGGCGCGAGTTCTTCTTTCCTCTATTGTATCAAGGTGGGCAAAACGGCTGACCTCGTCATGTGTGGTATGACTTTCCATGGCGACTCTTGATGACGGAATTACAATTTCCGTTGGTAAGATAGCATCCTCCCCGTAGACCAAGGAATAAGGCAACGCCATTATTGACCTGCCCTTAGATATGCGATACACCTACAAAGCTAGTAAAAGCTGCTCGTGCTATTTCCTATGGTGATCATGCACATTACTACTCAGGATTCTCATAGGGGTCATGTTTGTGGCCTCCGCTTGGGCGTTTCACTGAGGGTATTACGAGGTAGACGTCTGACATTGGGTGTTATACTGGTCAAGGAGATCATAAACATCCTTCTTGATAAACGACTTGACATTATCGGCCTTGATGATCATCGGGGCTCTGAATCTTCATATTATGTGTTCTTTGATGAACGCAGCAATGGATTCCCCTGCGTAGTCTTTCAAGGGAATTGGTTCTACCTACTTCGAACTATACTCGGTCGCGATAATGATATACTTGTGTCGCTTGGAAGAATTAGGATTTATTGGTTCGATTAGGTCCAAACCCCAGTTGTAGATCGAACAGGGCGTGACAATGTTGTGCAGCTGGGTATGAGGTGCATGGATCAACGGCCGTGAGTTTGGAAACTTAAATATTTCCTCACGTGTGTCGTCGGATCGTTTTTCATAGTTGGCCAGTAGAAACCGCCTTCATAAATTTATAAAAACAATTTGCGTATCCCTTGATGTTCTGCATCATGTGACTTGGTCATGACCTATACCACTTCTTCTTTGGATAAGCATCTCATGATCGCATTGACATAGCTTCTTCTATACAAAATCCCTTCATTTATGAAAAATCTGCTCGATTTCTTCTGTATCTTAAGCGTTGTGTGTCTGTATTTGGAAAGCTTACCATGTTGGATGTAGTCAACATACGGTTGTCTCCAGTCATCCTTTTCCGCCATGCACACTTCTTCTGGATGTAACTGAGCTTGGAAATCCCTGCAATTATCTTGAACGGATGTTGCTTGGGATGCCATACCAGGACAATATACTCATAGTCTTTGTAGATGTCGGTATAATCGGATGCTGCCAGTTTTCATGTATGATTCCTCGTGTATCCTCTGTATTATTTCTTCCGCTTCTTTCTTGCTCAATGATAGGATTTCGGAATACCCTATTTATAATAACCGCAATCACATGGTATCTACAATGCAGACAACGACAAGTATGGGTCGAACCCACAGAGAGCGGGGACAATACTGCAATCAATATTCTTAATAAACTATCAGAGATAATATTTTTGGATTTTTAGATAAAATTAAAACAAGAAAAATAAACTGAACTAATAAAATAAATCAAATGGGAGAAACAGTAACCTGGGTTTTCAATACCACCACTATTTCTATTTAATTACTGAAGTGAAACATAGCTCCTGAATATTCATCTATTGTTCTCTCTATCGACATCACCTAGTATATGTACTAGAGTCGCAAATATCACTGGGACACCCTAAGCATGGCGCATCAAAAGCTCTAAGTCTCAGCATACACCATCTAATTGTGTTAGCGAGAAAATTATACGAAACTAATTATAGGTTCACAAATAATACTTGGCTATTCTAAGCATACCCCATCTAAGGATTTAACCCAAGCATGAAATATCAAATAAGTAGACAAATATATTTGCTATCCTATTAATTATGCGCATAGGTTTCTGTATTGTACAGAACCGGTGAAGCAACAACTAATTTAGATTTTCATAATAACAATTGTATAACAAAAGCATGGAACATCTAAAACCTAGGTCAAAAATGTACTATCTAATGAAATCACAACTGTTTAATAAAAATCATTAAATCAATAAACAAAATCATGGAACTAATCTTATTCAAATCATAATAGTCTGTACCAAATACTTCAATTTAATTGGTCTAAAACTTTTAAGTGGTTTCAACATAAACCCTAGCTACAAAATTAGTTAGCAAGACATGGGATTGGGTTTCTCAAAACCCATAAAAATAAATACTAGAAAAGTAGAGAGGAAAAGATTAAACCAATATGTCATCTCCATTTTCTCTCTGCCCGGACGTCTCAAAAACAGCCGCAAAACAACTCCAGACTCATAAAAATCCCCAACAGGCAAAGACAAAGAAGTGAAAACTACTCATTCGTTTTCCGCACCGAACCAATCTACTACGCCTCCCACCTTCTCCACCAATCAGCCGTCAAAACCCCCTACTATTCTCTACCAGACGTTCGCCTCCAACCCCCTAGGTATACTTTTCCCTCTCACTGAATTTTCAATCGTACCTCTCTCTCCCAAGTCCTTCTTCTACCGTACTCTCTCCTATATCTTAATCAAAATCTCTCCCTAGCCTTCCTCTATCCCTAGGTCTCCTCTCTTCTCACGCCTCCAACTACTCCCCAAAAGAGAAACCTCACGTCCCTTCCCCTCTCTTCTCTCTTCTTTTCTTTTCTTTTCTTTTATACTTTTTATTCACCTGCCTATCTTTAGCCTCTTAGCTAGAAAACCCTAACTCTCTATCCAATAGAACCCTAGGTATTCTCTCTAATATCCCTACTTCTCACGCCTACGCCCACTTCTATGTCCCACATTCAAGCTTTCTTCTCCATGTGATGTGACTGCCGCATCTACTATTTACTTCGATGTACCAAACGTCCGTACTCTTCATTCCCGTAGACACAAAAACACCTTACTCTTTTATGTTTATGTTCGTATGCGCAATCCATGTCCTGAACTTTTACGGCACACTCCAGCTAACTCCGTAAGTCAAGCAATTTAACCCATTTAGCTTATAACTTCGGATTTTATACGAACCACCTATAAAACAAAAAAATGGTAGAATTAATACAATTGTGAGTACTAAAAAATATAAATTAGAAGATAAATATGTATGAGTTACGACCCTATCACTCAAGCAACGTGCTAGTGACCCCCCGGGTGCTCTGTGGTAGAGAGCTCCTCGGACCATCATGAATTACTTTAACACTTTTATCGTAGTGGCATGCTCCCCGTCGATCTTTGCTAGGTCCTCCAAGTATATATTTCGTCAGTCGTCCACATCTTCAAAATTCATGTCATCTCTCCATGTGCTTAGCAGTTCTCTTTGTTTTACTATCACGGTTCCTTCCTCTTTGTCGTTTAGTTGGATGTTTGTCTCGATTGTAGCTAATGCGTCTGCATGCCTGTTAGAGTTTTCTTCCGTGTGTTCTACCATAGTTAAGCCCATTTACGCCATTCGGCCTTGTGCCTCTGCTCGGTATGGTGCTAAATGTGCTTTCTTTAACTGGAAATTTCTGTTAACTTGGCTAGAAAATAGCTTGGATTCCCCTCTGATCTCCAAACTTCCGAGGTCGAGCTTCTTGGCCATTATTAATCCTAGTAACAATGCTATGTATTTGGCAACATTTTTGTTGCAGTGAAAGTCTAGCTTAAAAGCGTAGGATAAGAGATTTCCTTTTGGGGTTCGAACACAATACCAGCTCTTCCAAACTTTTCATATGAGGACCCTTTGAAGGACATGGTCCACGGATTTTTTCCTTCCGCTTCTTCCACTTCCTCTAACACATCGTTATGAGTAGGTGTGTCGTCATCTCCTGGGAAATCCGCTAAAAGATCGGCGATCGATTGACCGCGGACTCCCCAAGTTTTCTGGTATCGTAGTTCAAACTCGAAAAATTATAGGAGCCATCTTGCAGTCCAACATGTCAGGACTGGTTTCCCCGCAAGGTATGCAATAGGGTTAGCTTTCGCGATGACGATAGTTTCATGTACTAGGAGGTGTGATCTTAATTTTTGCGTCGTATATATCAAATCTAGACATGTTTGCTCGACCTTCAGGTAACGCAGTTTAGCGTCTTTTAAAACTTGACTAACATAATAGATGGGCGACATATTATCGTTTCCTCTATCTTACGCTAAGACTGCGCCTATTTCCAAACTCGTGAAGGCGGTATAGGGATAAAGAAGGCCTTCCCTTGATAGGTGGTTGAACACCTGAGGGATGACTAAACATCATTGGAGTTTGTGAAAAGCGTCCCGTTGAGTATCTCCCTATTCAAAACTAGTGTTTCTCCTTAACATCGGGAGGAATGCGGTTAGAAGTTGAGCGAGGCTCAGGATAAAGCGTCTCACGTGTGATATCCTTCCGATGAAAGTATGCAATTCCTTGACATCTTTAGGGGGCGTCATCGTGGTTATAGCTTTCACCTTGTCTGGGTCGACCTGTATCCCTTCATTTGTCACCATGAAGCCTAAAAATTTGCCCGAAGTCACCCCGAAAGCACACTTAAGTGGGTTCATCTTCAATTTGAATCTACGACATCGTTCAAACACTCGTCTCAAGTGAGTGACGTGATCTTCCTGTATTTTTGACTTGACTATGATGTCTTATACATATACTTTGACTATTTGAAGCAGAAGGTCTTATTGCCCTCTGATAAGTGGCTCCGGCATTCTTTAATCTGAAGGGAATGACGACATAGTAAAAGTTGTCATACGGTGTTTGAAATATTATTTTGAACGCGTCTTTTGCTTCCATCCTGATTTGGTTATATCCACTAAAATCGTCCATGAATGAGAACATCTTGTGTCCCCCTATAGTATCTACTGAGGTATCTATCCGCGATAGTGGAAAGTCGTCTTTCTGACATACTCGATTGGGATCCCGATAATCCATACGACATCTGATTCTTACATTCTTTTTGACCAACGGTACAACATTACCCCACCATATGGGGTGCTGGATGGGCTTTATGATTTTATCTTCCAATAATCACTATACTTTTTCCTTTATTGCCAGGGCGGTTTTCTGTGGAAAATTGCGGCTTCTTTGCTTGATCGGTTGAAATTTGGGTGACACACCTAGGTTGTGGGAAACGAGGTTGTTGTCCAAGCCCAGCATCTCATCATATATGAATGCAAATACGTCTTTATATTTGATCAATAGTTCAATTAGCGTGTACTTTTCTCCCTGTTTCAAACGTTTGCTTATATTAATAAAGTGTTGGACTTCCTCTATTCCGATGTTGACTTCTTCCATCCCATCTGCGGTATATCCTTTATGATACACTCTTCAAATAACTTCCTCATGCCTCTTTTTGCCTCGCTCGAAGATGATTCAGTCTCTTCGGTTATACCTGAGGGTGACTTCGCTATATCTTTGTCGATCGAAAACAGGGCGTATTCATGCTCAGACTCCGGAGTGCCCTCTGCTAATTGCTATAAGCGGTATACGTTCTCCCTTCTGGTTTCGAGAAACGTCAGAACTGGGAATTTCCTTGCAGCTTCTGTTTTTTTATAGGAGGACTAACAGTCATCCGTGATAGGCTAAATACTGATTTTACGGCATTCTCCTTGGGGGCCGATTCATCTTCTCATTTTAGAATAAGGGTAAGAAGAATTTTTGGTGCCTCCTCTGGTTTATTTGACATATCATAAAACACAGCCTCTATCATGCATGCCTCTTCTGTCCCAAAGGGTTGTTGGTTGCGGCGATTCAGTACTACTTTCCACTTATGTTTGGAGCAGCCCACCCATGTCCAAAGTAACACATGGAAGGTCGTGTTATCATCCAGCACATAGAATGGTGTGAGGGATCTTAACGGTCTGATATTCATTACTAGGCTAAAGATGTCAATGGTAGTTTGAGTATTTCCTCCAAACCCTTTCACCGTGGTAGGGTGCATCCGAATAGCCACTTGTTGCACACCTAGGATCTCTAGGGTATGGAGAAAAATTAGATTCAAATACGCGCCTCCATCAATGAATGCCCTTTTTAATTGTTGTTTATTTATAGTCGTCGTAAGGTAAAGCGGTCGAAGGTGTTCTCCTGGGTAGCAAATATCTTCATCGGTGAAGGTAATCGCCCTTTTTGGTATCAGGTTGTATGGCTTGCTGGATGTTATTGTTGCGATGGCTTTCACCGCAAATCGAGTTTGGTTCTCATTGAGACCTAACGAGTCGAAGAATTATTGAGCCAAAACTATCTTTGTGAATTTGCTAGTTACGGTTTCAGTGTTGTCAAAGATCCCGGCTTCCTTTTTCGCTTCACACACCTCTTCGTCCATCGGTTTCTAAGGTTTCTAGGTGTCCTCTGTTGGGTCATGTGATAGCATCATAACCTGGTGTTGAGGGAGAGAATATTCGTTAATCGCTTGGCTGCCTATTTCGATTTATCCCACGTTCTTTTTCCGGTTGAAAATGCGTCGGAGGGAGAAGCACTACTGTGTTGGATGATTCACCCGACGATGATAAAGGCAGTATCTGGCATTGTTTTTGTCAACTTTGTTGATGTCTACCAGTGGAGGAGGTAATGTTACCTCCCAGTTTTCTACCCACTGCTCGAGCAAGCTGATGATCTCCTTTCAGCTACAGGGAATAGGTGGTAACCAATTCAGATCTGTCCTGGCTCCTTGTTTCCTCGCCCTGCGTTGTAGGGATGGAATGTTGGAGGCCTTTTGTGTCTTGACCAGTCATCGTACGGTTGTTAAATGCTGATACTGACGCACTATAAACTGAATATTTCCAAGTACAATTTATGCTCCCTATATTCAGAATGTCAGCGCAATCCGCTATTCTGGCGGCCGGTTCTTTTAATTCCACAAACGTTTGGAACTTGAAGTTGGATAGATTCCATTTGAACACGGATGTCATCCCTCGTACACATATTTCTACTAGAGTTTTTTCCTTTTTATCCTCGTGGCATTCATGACAGAGATTTCGAAATCGGGTGATAAACTTTTCGATCTCTTTTCCAACTCTTTGGTTGCACCTGCTGAGATCAATCATAGTAACTTTCTTATTTGCCGTGTAAAACTTCCTCAAGAACAGTGTGCTCATTGCCGACAATGAATTTATACTTTCGGGCTAAAGGTTTTCGTACTAGGTGAAGGTTGTATCTGACGACGACTTCGGGAACTCTCTGAGGCATAAGTTCTCGTCAGTCGAGTATGCGTTCATTCTTGAGAAGAACCGACAAAGGTGTTTGCGGGCGTTTCCCCTTCCGTCGTAGGTTTTGAACTTCGGAGACGTATATTCCTCTGGGTACTGATATTCGGCTACTTCAGATGAGTACAGTGTATTCGTGGAATCATAACTATCATGCTTTACTACTTGGCAGTTTTCCTCCAGGTACTTAGCAATTACCTCATGTGAGAGTCCGTGCTAAGACCCTTCCGCGTTAGCTACCTTCTTTGGTGCCTCATTGCCTGTTGTTCCTTCCTCTTATTTTGTTTATCTTATAAGCTTTCGAAGTTCCTGTTAGCGTCGAGTATGTACCTCAATTTCCGTTTGCATGTTTTGTAAAGTTTGTTTCTGTTGGGGCGCGTCTCTTATTGTTTGTTGTTTGGTTTTGTTAATCATCATTCCTGACTTCTCGTCTTTAAAGGTTTGATCGGAGTGTTTCCAATAGCTCTCCTTGTTGTCTCTTCATCACTCCCTTCACCTTCCTCTGTTATTACTTCGTCATTGACCGGTTGATTAGTAGGTGCAATCGAAGCGTTGCTTCCCAGGTGCATCTTGTTGATGTGGTTTTAATAGTGGTAAATAAAGTGTTCGTTACTCGAACTTGTAAAGGTAATGATTTTAGAAAATAATGATTTAAATTAATTCTAGAAAATTCCAGGAGTAAGAAAAAGACTAAATAACCTAAGGATGATTTTTTAAATAATTTTAAAAGGACCAGGAATCAGGAATCAGGTAAATCTAACAACCTATGTGATTAATCAGATAATTCTTTTTAAATTAATTGAAGCACAAATAATTGCCAAAATTGGTTTTGTTATGCTAACAAACAGAGGTAAATCACAAGCATGGACTATCAAAATTAATTAACCAAGCATAATCCATCAGGCAAAAGCACAACTGTTGAAAGAAAACCGTTTTCACTATTTAAAACTATGCAATTCTAATAACAAAAGAATTATAAATAATTATTAGAAAATAATTAAATCACATAAAATTGAGAAAATTACCTTATCCATCATCCCAGTAAATAAACTTAGCCCATGGTGAAGAAAACTTGCTCAAAAGATCTCTTCATTGCTCAAAATATCAATTACAAAGTGAAATAATGGTGTAACAGCTGAACAGAGATGTTCATAAATGTTACAGAACAGGGTTCAGCTGTAACAGAAAGCTTTAAGCAACAGGAGTATTCAAAGTCTAAGGCAACAGGAGCAGAGCTGTAACACTGGATATGCAACAGATACAGACGTTGCTTAGTCGTCTTCTTCGGTGATGGCTGATGAAGAACAGTGCCGGCGATGCACCAGCAGGTGACCGGCGGCTGCCGGAAGTGGCCGAAATTGCTCTGATTTCTTCTCTAGGTTTTCGTGTTGATTTTTCTTGGCTTCTCTTCATATATATAGGCTCTACAAACCCTAGGGAGAGTTCTAAACCTAATAGAACTCTTTAAAATCTATCCAAATCTTCACAAATCCGATTCCAAGCCGGATTCCATTTTTCCGTCCAAATTCATGATTGTGCAATATTCTCCGGCGTAAATCACTCTAACTTGATGTGTTTGAGTTGTTCTTGGACTCTTGTAGCTTTTGGAACAAATTAGAATCGAAAACAACTTGAAAATCTCGTAAAAATTGTACACAGTTGAACACAGTTCTTCCCGATGAGTTGGATCGGTGACTCGCCGATCCAGCCGAGTTGACCCGCTGAGTTAGCCCGATCCAACTCAGCCCGATCCAAGGGTGTCCCTTATCCATTCTTGGGGTGCCAATAACACTTGTCCTTGGGTGCCTTTATCACTTTTTGAGCCAATTTTTTCACAAATCTTTATTCTTCAAATGTACCTACAAAAGCATAAAAACACGTAATATTTGCAAAATCGAATACTAACTTAATAGAAACTAAGGTGCAATCTAGACACTAAAATGTTAAGTTTTCCATCAGTCTTCTAGTTGGCTGACTCAACAGTAATACACACGTGGTAAAAAATAAGATAAACACATAAAATATCCCAAATAACCTCATTTTCCCTAAATGATCATCAAATTTTAGAGATTAGAGAGAGTTTCTGATTCAAAAATGATAGTTGTGCTTAACAAAGAATTATTGAGTTGATATTTAATAACTTTGAAGCTCAAAGAAACAGTTGAAGCTGATAAAGCACAATCTCCAACTGGTAGTCCATTACAGCTCAACAGACATCAACATAAATCAACAGATCCATTAATTGGAATTGCTAAAGAAGAAGAAGAATCAAATTCTCCTGATCACGGATGGGTTATCTCCATCAAAGACAAACTAAAAAAAGCTCGTCAAGATGAAGATTCTGGGTCATGGGAAAACTTAATATCTACAGTATACCCAAATGTTTACACAATGACAACGATAACAAAGCTTATGTTCCTCAAACTGTTTCATTAGGTCCTTGACTCCTTATCATCATGATCGTAAGAAACATAAAAATATGAATAGACACTAATGAAGATCTCTTAATCAAGTTCTTAAGCGTAAGGGGCATGATATAAAGCTTTATTCGAATGCAATCAAGGAACTTGAAGAAAAAACAACGTATTGTTATGAAGGTCCTATTAATATCGGTAGCAATGATTTTGTTGAAATGATGGTTCTTGATGGGGTATCCATAACTGAATTATTTAGATTTGCAGGTGGATTTCATCATCTTGGGTATGCTAGAAGTGATCCTGTTTTTGCTATGCGCAATTTTATACATTCGATTCGAAACGATATGATATGATAACGTATAAAACTGATGCCCTAATTTTGTGTTATGAGTTTAATTAATTCGGGAAGATGAGGTTATTTGAGGTATTTCATAATGTTATTTTATTTTTACCACGTGTATATTACTGCTAGGGCTGCACAGGAACCGACCGGAACCGAACTGGAACCGGACCGAAACCGAGGAGTTCGGGACGGGTACATGTATAAAAAAAGAGAGCCGACTATATACAGGTACCAGGTACAGGTTCTACCTAGGAACCGCCGGAACCGAACCGAATGTATCGAATTTTTTTAGCCGTTGATTAGATATCAGAATTTTAATCCCATTCGTCTGTGTTAGGTTACTCGATCGAGTTCAGAAGAAGACATTTCTTCTGTGTGTGTAATCAGATATTTCTTTTGTTCTTTATCACCAAGCTGCACCACAGCGACACCACCTCCACTACCACTATCTCGTCACAACCACCACCATCAGTAGATTCAGTACCACCTTCTTCTTCTTCTTCTTCTTTTTCTTTTTACTCCCAAAACTTCTTCTCCCACTAGGGGTGCACAAAGGTCGGTTCGGCTCGGTTCTTGGTAGAACCTTGTACCCGTACCTTTTTATGGTTGGTTCTCTACTCGTGTACCTGTACCCTGTACCTTCTACCTCGGTTCGGTTCTTGTACCCATACCCTCGGTTCCGGTCGGTTCTTGTACCTGTACCTTTTTTTTTTTTTTACAATGGGAAGGGCTTACAACAAAAGTCATTGGCTGACAAAGCTTTAGACAAAGTCTTTGCATCAGAGTTGATGACACGATGCTCTGCGAGTGCTAATTCATTCGTAACTGTTAACAATGATTCTGGAACTTCATTTGTGTTTGACAACCAGTACTATAGAAATCTTATAGCTCATAAGGGTTTGTTTCAATCAAATTCAGTTTTGTTTAGTGATGCAAGAACAAAGAAGCTAGTGGAAGAGTTTTCCACCAATTAAGATACCTTTTTTCAGAAATGGGGAGATTCATTTGTGAGACTTAGTAGTGCAGGAGTTAAAACAGGTGATGAAGGGGAGATAAGAAGATCATGTAATGTTATTAACCAATAAATTTTGATTTGTATGCTCATTCTTTTCTCCGTAATTCCTACCAGCAACCATGAGCATACACATACTTTTGTACCATGAAGACATTTATTAAACCTCCAAGTTCAAGCAAAAATAAGAGTGCTCCATGATATCTTAAAGTAGCCAAGAGATCTTGAAGAATCGTATAGCAATAACTCAAGGGAAGATGGTAGTGGTGATCAAAGTTCCAATCTCATTATAAAATGTATACAGTACTACCAATATCCAATGTGACACAAATATGTTACTATATTTTTCGGTTTACTCCACAGGCACTATAACTGTAGTGACACTGTAAATAGATTCTTTCACGGTATAAATAAAATTGAAGTAACCTAAGTTACCTAACCTAACTTAAAAAATTAACGGTTGAGATTAAAACAACCTAAAATGATCAACGGCTAGTATAGCTCGGTTCCTTCGGTCCGGTACAAGTCGGTTCTGGGGTAGTACCTGTACCTTGTACCCGTTTGTACTCGGTTCTCATTTTTTGTACATGTACCCTGTACCCTCGGTTCGGTTCTTTTGGGGTACAGTTCCGTCGGTTCCGGTCTGTTCCTGTGCAGCCCTATCTCCCACCATCAGTAGATTCAGTAAGTACCACCGAGTTTCAGATCACTCTAAAGCTTCAAAAAATTCTATGTAAGTAAGATTTTCTCTTCAGATTTGAGTCATTTGACTTCAATTCCTGTACTTTGTATATACATTATTTTTGTTTCTGTGTGGAATATAATCATAAATTTTACTTAGGGTTTCCAAATCTGTCATCAACTGCTCATTTTGCATTGTGTGGGGTTGTTGTTATCTTCAAATATGTTAACTTTGGTTCGTTTTTAGTTTGGGATGCACAAAGGTCGGTTCGGCTCGGTTTTTGGTGGAACCCTGTACCTGTACCTCCCTATGGTCGGTTCTCAAATTTTGTACCTGTACCCTGTACCCTGTACCCTCGGTCCGGTTCCGGTTTTGTACCCTGTACCTTGGGTCCGGTTCCGGTTTTGTACCATGTACCTTGGGTCCGGTTCCGGGTATGTACCCTGTACCCTGTTTGTTTTTTTTTGTTTTTTTGTTACATGAACATGATGCTGATTGAACTAGAGTTCTCACTTATCCTCTTGGCTTTAGTGGTTAATACAAGTTGTATATATTTTTATCATCTGTTTCAATGTTTCATAACTAATATTGTTAATGAAATTCACCATATACATGAACATCCATTTCCAAATAAAATACAGTATGTCACATTGTCGCCACCATGCAGGGTGTAATTCAGTGCGTAGCCCAATTCCAATTTTCTCTTATTTTTTCCCTTAAATGTATTCTTAGTTGGTATGTTCTCTTAATTGAAACAAAATGGTAGAGCACAAATTTGGTTGTTGATTTGCTGTTTTATTCTTCTTCATATCGACATCAACATCTCTTTAGGTTCATTAAAAGCTCCATTAAACAGTCTAATTATAGTAGCTAGCTAGTTTCTGCATGCCTCAACTATGATTCTGTTTGGTAGGTAAAAAGGCAGGTATTGGTAGTCACAATCCAAATGGCTATATATAAACAAGAAGAAGAATTCTTGTGTACCATTTCAGTCTAGCAGGAAGTTTCCTGCCATCATCTTTCAACACTGAAAGAGTAAACAAGAAGAACAATTCTTGTGTACCATTTCAGTCTAGCAGGAAATTGTTCATAGGATCACAACAATACATGCATGTATTCTATTGTGTTGGTCAGTGATAATCATTGATAAAAACTAGTGCCACAATAATATAAACATTAACTCATTGAAGGAATACCACATTCAGACAGAAGTTAGTTGCCTTTTCAAACAATCAGAAAGCCAATATAAACTAATGGTGCAGTAACTCTAGCAACACGGCTAAGAGGGCATTCAAGTATCCGAGCCAACCAACCCAATGAATGCAGTAAAAATAGTAAAAAACCAAATACCAGTCTGCGTCTTTGATTAACTTCTGAATCCAGTTTTGCCTATGCCTACATATTTTATTGTAACCCTGACCTGATGCCAATTACTGTCCCTACAGCTTCCTATATGCAGCATCCTTCCCTGAAGCGTCAGAGACTAGGATCTCACATCGTCCATCATACAATCATGCATCTCTATAACAAGGCCCGAAGCCATGGCGGCAGTTGCTTGGAACTAGGATACAGCATATTTGATTGCAAAAATGAAAAAACACCAGCACTATTTTGATAACCTGAGTGCCTAACAAAACCACCTATCTAATGATTAAGAGGTTCCTTCCATCCTAATCACTGTAAAAGGCCTCCAAATACATCTCATCCCAAGTGAGAAATCTTTGAGTATAATTCAAAAAAAAAATCAGTTCAAAAGGCCAAAATCTACCATTAAAAGACTCTGTAGTACCACCAAAACCCAACAAACACTGATATTACCATAAACTAACCTCAAAATTAAGCACAAATCCCAATTCGCGCAAACACTGATTTTTACAAACACTAATTTTTACAAAATCTCTACTGAAAAATCAGGGAAAAATTAGGGATTGGAAATACAGCATATACATAGAGGAGTAAGGAGAAACGAACCTTGGAAAGGTCAATGTGCTTGTAGAGATCCAAAAGTCTTTTACGGACGAAATCAGAAGTTTTTTACCATCACCCTCACACCAGATGAAATCAGATTCAGAAGTCTTTTACGGACGAAAAAAATTGAAGTAACCTAACCTAACTTAATACACTAACGGTCAACGGCTGAGATTAAAACAACCATCAAAGATCAACGACTATTATACATCGGTTCTTTGGTCCGGTACAGGTCGGTTCTGAGGCTGTACCTGTACCTTGTACCCGTTTGTACCCGGTTCCCATTTTTTGTACTTGTACCCTATACCCTCGGTTCGGTTTTTTTTTGGTACGGTTTCGTCGGTTCTGGCCCGGTTCTTCGGTTCCGGTCGGTTCCTGTGCAGCCCTATTTTTAGTTTGGATTTGTAAAACTGCAGTTTTTGTGTTTGATAATGGTTGGTTTTTTAAGCATGCAATTAGGGTGAAGGAAGTAGATCTTAGTTTTATGCTTGCACTTATTTTGCTTGACTATATCTATTAAGTATAGGTATTAAGTAATGGTTTTTAGGGTTGTTGTTATTGAGTTTATCTGTTCTTACTTTTTTGTTAACTTATTTAAGAAAATCATTTATCTCAGGATGAAGCTCTAGAAGAGGCATTAGCTTCTAGTGGCAGTACACAGATACCAGATTATTCAGGTCCAAAGAAGAGCAAGCGATCAAAGAGGAAATGTATTATGCGAACATATCATTATGGTATTTCTTCTTGTAGCTACCGGTGATTCCTGTATATCTAAACATATTGTATTTTGATTAATATAGGCTATATAGCGGCTATTATTTTGTTGGCTTATTTGATTGCTTTGGTGTTTCCCATAAATTCATTAAATTCAACTGGTACAAGTAACACAAAAGAAATCGTAATTCAACATGGTACCATTTAACTTCAGTCATGCCAGAAGATGATAAGCTACATCAAGCCAATCTAATATTATCTCATATGAATCTCTATAGTGCAGATATTATACAACCACTATAGATCATGTATGCTGGAATTTGTCAACTAAATGGTTGTAAACTCTGAGTCTCCATAAGTTCTTTGATCTATTATTAAAAAATAAGAATAGAGTAAAGGAAGTAGATCTTAGTTTGATAATGGTTGGTTTTTTATGAATGCAATTAGGGTAAAGGAAGTAGATCTTAGTTTTGTGCTTGCACTTATTTTGCTTGACTACATCTATTAAGTATAGGTATTAAGTAATAGTTTTTAGGGTTGTTGTTATTGAGTTTGTCTGTCCTTACTTTTTTTTATTTTTTTGTTATGTTATTTGTTTCAGTCAGGAAGGAAAGAAATTGTATTAGATCTAGCCAAGTTTGTTGATAAGGGTGTTCAAGTGAAACTTACTGGGGGGAGACAAGGTGAGACATTATTCTATTATACGTTATTTCTTATAGCATTAACTCATACCATTCCTCGATGCAAGTTGTTCTGTGTGTTTTTCGATAGTTGCCATTTTCAAAGTTGAAAAGAATTAAAGGAATAAAGTACACATAAATGGATGGCATGTTAGGTTATGTATGTATGTTATCTTTGAATGCCCTGTCTTACACTAGCATCTTGTTAATATGCAGTAATTAAGTTCTCATAATTTCTTTGATTTTGTTAACTTTATATGCAACCTAGGATGCCTTCATAGACTCTGCATTGCTCAATCTCTGATTTTTTTTTTGTTGTTAGCTTCTTTGTTTATTTTCTTTTAATCTCCTTCTTTCTGACCTGCTCCTTTTCATGTGTGTTTACTTGACAATCCTTTTGTACATCTTTGTATTAGCTTTTGTACATCGAAAACATGTGATAGATCCAGTAAATGTATTCCATAACTATCAATTTATTCTTCTTTGCATCTTGATGAATACAGTTACCTAATCCCTGTAACTTCATGTTTGAATCTTGTTACTGTTTTACCCTTATTATTTTTGTCTAATTCTCGCAATCTGCCTGTTAATTTGCCTACTCAATCCAATTTCTTAGTGTTATTGTTACCATTCAATAGGCAATTGAAGTGATCCTTCTGTCATATCTTGTATTGTGTGTTTGTTGTCTATCAGAAATCTTAAAACCCAGGGCTTTGCTATAATTCAAAGTAGTAACTCCAAGCAGTATTTTCTGGGGTTTGCTACAATTCTTTCTTTAATGCAGCTCTTCTTGCTCATTGCGGTAGTTACAATTAAAAGGAAACTCAAATATTGTTATGACCTGAAAACCTCAACTATAAAGAAAGTTTGGGAAGATGTTTCAAATGAAACAGAAATTCAAGCCATTCCTCACATGCACATCCTTGTTTCGCCAGAAACTCTTGATGTTTGGGAAGACGATGAATCATGCACAGAAAGTTATTGAACTGAAAACAGGTACTTGATTTCATTGAAAACTTTACTTTCTTGCATCTCATTAGAATCATTTCATTGAAAGATTTACTTTCTTGCATCTCATTATGAAACTTGTACTTGGTTTTGTAACCCTTAACGTGTACTGAATTAGTTCGGAGGCTGGCACAAACAGTAAGTAATTAAGACATGCAAATTTATGTAGTTTGACATTATGATATAGTTGTATAGAGGCTTTAATAAATTACTTAGCATCTGATTCCTTATGATACAGTAGTATAGAGGCTTTATGCAGTTTGACATTATGATACAGTTGTGTAGGAGCGAAGTACTGTGAGTCCCTTTACCCCGCCATCAATTGAAAATGTCAGGCACTGCTTCTTTTCCTCAACTGTGAGTAGATGGAGATATATAAGCATAAAAAACTACACTCTTACATATAACCTGAGTTGGGGTTTGTTTCGTTTGATTCCATTTTTAATGTGCACGGGTGTGTAGAATCTTTGTATATTCATGGATTTTGAGTCTTTTGACAAATCCTTCCATTATGATTAGTCAATGAATGATGGTTTAGGCTTCGAACTGTGAAACATTTGATTTTCTGTTAGAGTGAAACATTCGATCAGGTTATTTACATTCATCTAAAAAAGAAAAAAAAAAGGTATAGGACCGGAACCGACCGGAACCGAACCGAACAGACGGGTATGGTTCCAGAACCGAACCGAGAGTATAGGGAATAGGGTACATGTACACGGGTAGAGAATCGACCATAGGGAGGTACAGGTCCTCGGTTCTGCCAATAACCTAGCCGAACCGACCTTTGTGCACACCTAATTACTGCTGAGTCAGCTAATTGGAAAACGGATGGAAAACTTAACGATGGGAGGATCTGCTAATATGCAATCTCTAAGTTTTCTTAATCATCTATCTATGAAGGGGGGATAAACAAAATACCCCTGATTAATTTGTAACATATTTATAAGTGTTACTAAAAAAATTTATCACAATTTCCTATGTTACATAAGACTGTGACAAATGCAATTGTTACTAATATTTTACAACTAAGTGTTACTAAATTTTTAATTTAAAAAGTTGGTTGCCGAGTTTTACAAAATTCTACGATCCCAAATACTAATATGATCCACCCAATATGCTTTAAGAAAAAAATTACATATCCCATTAAAATTCCTGGCTCTGCCACTGGTGTTGTTAGTAGTTTGATGGAAAAATATAAAAATCTTCAACTATTAAAGTTATTGGGTTGTGATACCGATAACCCGAGCTCTCAGCACCAAATCTTTTACCGATAAAAAGAGAAGGATATACTACGTATAAGACTTGGACACTTATTATGCATTTTTAGTGAAAAAGAAAAAATTAGAGAGTCAATGTGCTAAATATAAAACTGATGCACTTTTTATGCCTTATTGGTGCATTAGAAGTAAAATGATAAGATAAAAGCCAAAACTTCAAAAAACGAAAATTTAATTATCTTTTTTTTTTTTTTGAAAGTTAGTTATATTTATAAAGCAGAAAAACAGAAGAAAAAAAAATTACACAAGGCTTTTAAACTTGTTGGCTGCCTTTATCTTAGTAGTTGTATCTGGGATTTGAGAATCGTCTAACAAGTGATTGTCCTCAGAATGTAAATATGAAACACTTGGAATATAAAACATGGAATCATAAACTAAAGCAGAAGCAATAAAAGTAGGCATTTTTCTCCAATGTTGTTTGTGGCTTCCTTGAGTTATTTCCTGTTTCGCCAATGCATTTGCCACCTTATTGTTGCTCCAATGTTTGAATATAAAACTCAAAAAAAATGCACATTGCTTCAAAATCCTAATGGCTTTATAAATAATAGCCTCATTTCTCCATTTAATTGAGGTAGATTGACCCTGCGCAAATTCTATAACTTCTTTACAATCCCCTTTTATCCAGAAATTGTTGCAGTCCAATCCTATTGCCCATTTTGTTGCTTCCAAGAGAGTCAATGCTTCTGCCTCTTTTGGGATGGAGGCATAGATAGTCCCAGATCCAGCTTGGACAGCTGCACCTGTATCAGAACGTAGTGTTAATCCATAACTTGCAAGTGTAATTTCATCAACCCAAGAAGCATCAAAGTTTATCTTATACTGATTCCTATTAGGAGGTCTCCAGTTTTTAGAATTTGCTTGCTGTAAATTAATTTAATTGTTTTGTATTCTTTTACAGGCCAAAGATTGACTATTACTGAGTCTGCAGAAATCCTATTAAGTATAATGGGGACCAAAAGTTTAAATGTCTCATAACATCCAAGGAAATTTGTAAGTTGGTGTTTTATTTTCCTGAAAGATTCTCAGGCATCTTTCCTTCAAAATTAGCCAGCATTTGGTGGCTACAATTTCAATCACATTTATGTCATGGCTTCCTATTATCCAATTTGTATATAAGCCCAAGAAAGGAATATCATAGGTGAGATTGAAATTCAGACCTGATAGAGGTGGAAGCATCCAGACGGATTTAGCAAAGGGAAAATCGAAAAAAAAATGCTTTAGAGATTCACAAGAGAAGTTGTAAAAAACACAATGCATATCTATGTTATCTAAGTATTGGCCAATCTTTTTCCTTACAGGAATTGCATTATAATTGCATTTCCACAAAAAGATCTTAATTCTTTGTGAGATATTTAATTTCCATAAACCTTTCCAGAAAGCAACAATAGTTAAAGAAGTATGACTTCATGTATTATTTTGTAGAGCAACATACATCGACTTAACAGTAAACTGTTCATTCTTGGTCAATAACCACCTTAAAGTATCCTTTTTTAGATTACCATGATCATCAAAAAAAAATTCTAATCTGTAAGATTTTATTAGATATAACTAAGGTAAAATTGTTTCTAACTTTATCAGAGTTCCACTTCATTGTATCTGAGTTTATAAGCTCAACTACAAGTGTTAAATAGTTTAATATAGAGCCACATAAGGATTCTATAGTGTCATCAAGACCTAGGATCCGTTTATCTGTCCATATATTTATCATTTCCCCATCACCTACTTCTCAGCAGCTATATTTATGAATGACAGATACCCCTTGAAGAATGCATTTCCATATTCAAGTTTCATTATAGTGTTTTTTTTATTGAAAACTGTTGTATTTTTAAAATATTAGCTTTTTAATATCTTGGACCATAAAGCTTTAGGTTGAGTATCTAATCTTCAGGCCGACTTAGCTATCATGGCCAAGTTTATTTTATTAGATTCTTGAAACCTAATCCTCCTAGTGCAACTGGTTTATAAAGGAAATCAAAGCATTTCAAATAGCAACCTTTTGCATTTTTATCTTTCCCCCACCAAAAATCTCTCTGGATTGAATTAATCATGTGAGTAATCTTTTTGGGGAGTAGAAAGCATCCCATATTGTAAATTGGGAGGCTACTCAGGATTGACTTATTCAGTACTAACATACTAGGCTGAGATAAGGCTTTACCATTGAAACTCTGAACTTTTGTTTCCATTTTTTGAACAATAGAATCAAAAGTTTTGATTTTTGGTCTATCCACAAATAGAGGTGCCTCTAGGTATGAGTCTGTAATATCAATTTTCTTTATTTTCAAAACTTCAATCATCATCCTTTTTATGCCTAGAATGAATTTTTTTACTAAAAATTACCCCTGATTTTGTAAAGTTTATTAACTGTCATGAAGCTAAGCTAAATTGTTGAATGATGTTGAATAAGTTCCTGCAACTCACTAAACTAGCTTTAATGAATAACAAGCAATCATCTGCAAAAAACAGATGACTAACAGACTGAGAGTGTCTAGCTATTTTGATCCTTGCTTTTTTTTTTTCTTGTTCTTTAGCAAGAAGTAACGTAGAAAAAGGATCCATGTAAATCAGGAAGAGGTAGGGAGATAAAGGATCTCCCTGTCTCAAACCTCTTGTTGGAATGAAAAATTCACCAGGAATTTTATTCAGTAAAACTGCTATGGAAGCAGTAGATAAACATTGAGAAATTAGACTGCACCAATCATCACTAAATCCAAAAGCCAACAATACCTTGTTTAAAAATTCCCAGCTTACTTTGTCGAAAGCTTTCGACATATCTATCTTAACTCCTAAACCTCCATTTTTATTCTTCATCTTTTTTAAGGAATGAATAACCTCATGTGCTACAATAATGTTATCTGCAATCTGTCTAGATGGGATATAGGCAGACTGGTAAGGTGAAATCATTCTATCTAGGTAGTTTTTAAGTCTATTAGCCAGCAATTTAGAAAGTATTTTGTATGGAGTATTACTTAATCCTATAGCTCTGAATTCATTTGGGTGTTTTCGTTGTTTTATTTTAGGAATAAGAAACAAGGAACAAGAAAGTTTCATTTAATTTAGGATTTATTGTTTTTGTTCTAAAAACATCTTGAATTATATCTATTATTTGAGTTCTTATTAGTTCCCAATTATGTTTGAAAAAGCTTCCAGGGAACCCATCTGGTCCTGAAGACTTATTAGATTTCATAGATTTTACTACATTCCAAATTTCAGTTTCAATTGGTATGGACATTAAGTCTCCATTTTCTTGTTCAGATATTACTAGAGGAATGAGATCTAGAATTTCTTGATCATCATGAGTAGGGGCAGCTTTGAACCGAAAAGAAAAGTGATATTTTAAATGGTCATCCCTTAAGTGTTCAGAAACCACCTCCCTATTTTGATCAATTAAGCAGTCAATTCTATTTATTTTTCTTCTTTTCAGAGTTTTAATATGAAAAAATTTGTGTTTTTTTCTCCTAAGTGAACTGTGTTATCCCTTGATAACTATTTTACTATTGTTTCTTGAGCATCATATAGCTTTTCCAATTCTAAGGTTTTTTTTGTTTATTGTTTCTTGTTTAAAAATGTTATTTGAATTCATGGCATTTAAATTCTTAATTTGTTTCAATATTTTCTCAATTTTTCTATCAGGTGCCCCAAAAACAAGCTTTCTCCACTTAACTAGATTTTCTCCTAAAGTTTTTAGATTGTTAATCACTACTTCTATGACATTCACTCTTGAAGTATCCCAGGAATTGTGTATCATCTCTAAGCATGATTTTTCTTTTAGCCAAGTGTTAAAAAAATTGAAAGGAATGTCATGGGAAGCACAAGAGAATTTTGTTACTCACATTATTGGACTGTGATCTGATCCTATGTGAAGCATATGAGTTAAGACTGACTCAGAATTCCTAATTATCCATTCATTATTTATGTAATCTTTATCTAGCCTTTCCTGGATGTTTCTATTTCCTTCCCATGTAAAGTTATTACCTTTAAAGCCTAGATCAATGAGTCCTGCCCCTTCTAACAACCTTTTGAAAGGTTCAGCCTCCACACTATTGAAAGGTAAGCCTCCTTTTTTATTTTTGTTTGTAATTTGATTATAATCTCCAATTACAACCCAGGTCATATTATTATGAGCTATTATATCTCCTATTACCAGGATTCTATCTTATCAGGCTTATATGAATTATCATAGAAAGCGGTTAACAACCATAGTTGTTCTAAATTTAATTATATGAATTATCATAGAAAGCGGTTAACAACCATAGTTGTTCTAAATTTAATTATCATGTTTGCGCTCTTCTAAATTTAATTATCATGTTTGCGCTCGTTAGCGTATGTCTACAAAATTCCAACCAGAAATTTAAAAGGTATGTTATTCTGAGTTACGTAAATGGTAGTTAGGGTATTAATCTTAAAAAGGATGACATCATCATGCTTCACCCCAAACCAAATCGTAAATATCTGCCTCAACGGTACATGGCAGTACTAGATAGTGAAAGACCCACCTAAAAACTTAGAAGTTCTAGCTTGAGCTGCAGTTCTAGCGTCACGATTTAAAGTTTGTGTGCGATGGCTAATCGCCATCCTACCATATAATGCAAGGCTACAAAACTGACTGCATAAAGAATTCCATTACAAAATAATAGTGTTTCTCTCGACAACAAGTATTTATCGCTCAGATTTTTGTATATATAGCTTGAAACGGTGCTTATGCTCTTTTGACCTAATAAAATAAACACTATTACAAATATATTGTATATTAAAATTACATGAACATGTAAAAAACCTTGTTAGGGGAGAAACAGGAAAAATCAGGCTTTTTCTCTGCGAATTAATTACCAATATCTAGTTCTTAAATATAAACTCGAAAAGTGCAGAGATTCATCACCAGACATCACGTAGATACCTTCCATCCATCTGCAGATTCTTCACCAACATTTCAGTCTTGGAGCTGTCTAAAGATCCCTATAACATTGAAGAAAATCACAAATTTAGAAAGCGAACAAGAGGACAAGAGTTCTTATTTTAGATTCCATGAGGTCTAAAATCTGTCTAAGTCAAACTTTTAAGCTCAACTACGCTAAAAAGTAAAAACTGTCTTAAACTTTTTAACAATTCAGATATTGAAGTTTAGGGTCAACTGATCATACCTGCTCTTGAACAATTGTGTGAAGAGTTCGATGCACATCCTTGGACATGCCTTTGGCATCACCACAGACATAAAGATAAGCACCCTGAGATATCATATTCCAGATGTCGGAAGCCTAAAAAACACAACTAGTTGTTAGTTAAGTATATCCGCTTTTGAAAAATTATAAATCTCACCACTATATTATTCTTCACCATGGCTAAAAGGAATGATTGTGCTCAATTTGATTATGTTACCTTCTCTGTCATCTTATGCTGTACGTAATATTTGGTAGGACCCTCACGTGAGAAAGCAACCACCAACTCAGAGATAGCACCTGACTCGACAAAGTTGTTCAGATCGTCTTTATAAATGAAATCCTGAATGATAATTTATGCTGAAGAGGTTAAAAAATGAAAAGGAGCAGAACCAAGAGAAAATCTGAAGAATAATAGTAACAACAAAATAGTGTGCAATTACCATGCTTCTGTTTCTGCATCCAAAGAACAGGACTGCGGCTCCCAATTCTACACCGGCTTCCTTAAGAGCAAGTCGTTCCTGAGAAGGGGGGAAAATACAAAGTGCTTCAAGTTGACAAATTTTCGATGGAGGATGAGATCAAAAGAATCACAAATGATGGCAGTTGCAAGATGCGTACCTGCATGAATCCTCTGAAAGGAGCCAACCCAGTACCAGGGCCAATCATGATAATTGGTACTGTAGAATCGGCAGGCAGTTTGAAGTTGGATTGTCTCACAAAAACTGGTGCCCAGCTGCAGTGACGGCTTTCTTCCATAGGAACAGAATTCTGCAAAAGGTACGTCAGGTAAGATGGTTGTAGATGATGTCATATCTATTTATAGAAGTATAAAATCATTCTGAATGTTACAGAAAACTACTGTAATGATACTTTTAGCCATTTAAGGAAAAAAAGAGAAATTTTTTTCTTTATGAATCTTGCATCACGCAAATCCACTAAAATGGAGATGCCAAAGAGGTATATAAAGCCGCAAGTGGTTGCATATATCTAAGTTCAAAGAGATACATGTTGTGATTTTCTTCATTAACATGCTTAAAAGATATATCACCTTCATCCAGGTTGAACATACTCCTTTATGAATTCGACCAGCTGGTGTTCTCTCATTCACTAGCGCACATGTGACATGAATTCTAGAGGGTGCCATCCTATATTGAAAAAATAATGGAGACAGTAAATGTACAACATGAAAATGAGAATAGTGAACTCTTGAAAAGAATGAGCAACAGGGAGAGCCAGTTTGAAGATTTCGAGAACAGGGTTACCATCTTTTCAAGATTTTTGGTCATCAAGTTAAATTTAGAAACAGTAAATAAAATAAATAAATAAATAAATAAGAGATATTTAGTAACCTGTTGGAGGACGAAATCGAATAGAATCTAGGCTGCAGCCGAGGTGCTATTGCTGCAAAGAACACCCCAAGGGGAGGCTTAGCTGATGGAAATTCAGCCATGACTTCTAGCAGACTTCTCTGACTTGCAACTACCCACTGTGCATATTCATCCTGCTCGGCATAACATAGAAATATGAAATCACTAGCATGTAATAATAGACAAATTATACATGCATCCAGCTCGGTATAATATAGAACCCAATATAGAAATATGAAATCACTTGCATGTAAGAAGACAAACTAGAACTAGTACTATTTGGATATTAGAGTTCAAAAACATAACCACGAACCTTTCCGGCAGGAGATGCAAGAAATCTTAATCGCTCGGCTTCCTTTGGATCAGATGCATGAGCAGCTAGAGCATGTAGAGCAGCCTGAAAGAATAGGTTCAAAGAAGAAATGAAGCAAAGTTTCTCACACTTACTTTGTGTAACCAGAAGGTGATCAGAAATTGTAAAATCAGAAAATACCTTCTTGGGGAAATTCAATAGATCAGCATATTTGATAAGTGCAGTTCTTAAAGTGCTGGGAGAGGGAAAAGGGGGAGGTAATGCGCTTCCAGTAATCGGTGAGCCATCCTTGTTATCAACGTGGATAGAAAATACAGTGTCTGATGAAAGACCCAACAGTCTTTCCGCTTCCTCCACAGTTTCAATGCAGTTTTCAGAGTAAACACCAACATGATCTCCGGTTTCATACCTAAGAAAACAATGGGAGAACAAAATCCAACTCAGCGCTATTTAGCAAATGGGGAAGTTCTAACATCAACCAAAAGCCAGAACAACATACGATTAACTAATTAAAATTCACATCTAACTAGGATAATACAAGGGAACTTACATAAGCCCGGTGCCTGATATGTCAAATTCCAGATGAATACAAGAACGATCAGAAGCTGGAGTGTGAAGCTCCCTTCTTACAGCCACATTGGCTCTTCATTAAAGAATACAAGCTTGTCAGTTCATACGTAAATAAATCAGGAAATCAAATTGGCGTTGCATGAGGTCCCTGAACCAGTCTGCAGATTCAAGCTATCAAGAAAAGTGCCCACTACATATAGTGAATGAAAAAAAGCTCAGATGTTTAAAACTGAGATGTTCCCTACTATAAATAGGATCACAGTAAACAAGATTTCTTAGCCTCTGTTTTGCAGTCAAGGGTGCATAGACCGATCACTGCCACTTATACTTTCAGGTTTATAAGGCACACACTTGTCTTACTTAGACTGCAACTATAGTACAGAAAAATAAGTAGATGAACATGAGTAAGGCTTGCTACCTGCATGGGTGCAGAGCATCATAGACAGAATACCCATTCGCATTACTCCAGTTCTTATCTAGTACGGATGCATCAGCAGAATCATGGAATACCACCCTATATTCTGCTATAGCAGCAGCATAAGGGGTTGAAACACTCGTCGAATCATTTTCATCCATGAGCAACTGATCCAATTCAGGCCATACCAACTCCCGCCTGAATTATTGTGAAAGATCAGTGTTAAACAAAATTTCAAATTTTCAGGATAGGATAAACAAAAGAACATCTATAAAAATCCTGGAGTAAAATAGAATTTCGCACCATGCTGTAAAGTCATCTTCTATACATTGGTCGTCATCTCCAAGACCCACAGGAACAAGCCGTTTACCACCTATTTAAGTCAAAGGAACATTTTATTCAGCTAAGAAGTTCCAATACAACACATTAGCTTGAGAAGAGAAGAAGAGACAAAATTTACTCAAAAAGACGAAATGTGTGCCTAGACCAGAAGCCATTACTTGTTCCAGTAAATGACAAAGCACCCTATTCCATTAAACAAAACCTAATCTAAAAGGATTTTATTTCCCTTCGTCTTTACAGTGAAACAAAAGAGTAATAATAAATTGATAACATAGTCTGGCATAAACACGTCATTATTGGGAAGCAAAACACCAGTAGTATCAGAATCTAATTCACATGTCAATACTTAGTTCCTAGAATCTACGACTCCAGTACAATGCTGAACTTCTAGACGAAATTCTTAGTTGATAAGTGTTGAACTGTTTCAGAAGTCGTTTATTGAGTTCCCAACTTGATTAAACCCATTTTTTACCCCAACTAATATACTTTTACCAGTTACAAATGTGGGCTTTCAGTAATATTAGAAACTAGGTAAAAAGTAAATTACATATTCAGTCTAAGCCGGTTGACTCCAAGGAGTTCATTTTTACCAAGGACAACAACAACAGGAATTAGAAGGTGTGTCCACTATACTAAACACATATTTTAATGTCCTTAGCAGCTGAACTGGTAGACAAGAAAATCACCGCCAGTATTTCAATCAAATTATCTGAAAAAATCATCAAATTCTTCCTTAACACTTACCCAGTTCAACAATAATTTCATCAACAACCTTTGCAACCTGCAATCAATTGATTAAACCAAGCCAATTATCAGTTTTTGTAATAAACTGATAGCATTACTGCTATGCAAATATTTTACGACAAAATGAAGAAAAGAAACAGAAGAAAATCACTTTCTTTTTTCTTCTGTTTTTTGTCAAAGGCACCAAAGAATACCCATGAAAATCAGCCTCCTGTATCTAAAAGTAGATGATTCAACTACATTAAATTACACCACGAACCTTATTGAAATGCTCATACTGTCTATTTCCCAATCCGAACACACCAAAGTTAAGATTCGGAAGCCATGGCTCCTTCTCTTTAGCCTAAAATAGTCAAATTCATGTAATCATGAGAAACTTTCCCTAAATGAGAAAAAAATTATCCCACAAAAGCTAAACATTCTCAAAACTCACCACTTCTGTAAACCATTTATAAAATCTCGCAGCATTATCTGTTGGTTCACCATCTCCATATCTAATAAAAATCCCAATTTCCAGTATAGATATTTTCAGTTTAATAAAATAAAACCCTTTGAAGTTAAAAAAATTAAAAAAAATCAAAAAAGTATGAAATCTCTAACAAATAAAACTTACGTAGCTAAAAAGAAAAGCGCTAAGTTTTCTTTTTTTAATTTCTCCTCAAACTCATCATCATCTGCTGCGTAATCATCCTGATCACATCAAAAAATCAGTTGAGATCTTCAATCATCAATCAAACACAAAATCCAAGATTCTCAAATCAGAATCATATAAATTTACCAGATCAACAACTTTAAAGACAGCTTTCCCATATCTTGCTTTTGCTTCTTCAGAAAGTGCCTAAATTACATCAAACAACGAATCAGAAAAACTAGAAAGGTATTAGAAAAGTCGAAATCAGTGACAAAAATACTTCTACTTACTTTAGCGAAACCTTCAGCAGTACCAGTTTGAGTACCAAAGAAGATAGTAACTTTCTTTTTACCATCATCAATTTCAGGTTCAGGTTCTTTAGTAAAACCAGTTTTAGGTACCTCAACAATTTTACTAGATTTCCTAAAAGATCTTCTCCAAATATATAGGAAACCACAACTAATAAAAACAGCTATAGCTGTCGTCAATATCATCAAAATCTCACGATTCTCTATTAAAATTGAATCTTGATCTGATTTCCCATTTAAAATTGCTGACATTAAATCAACTATTGATAGTTTCATCGAATTTGACTCCATCGAATTCAACTCTTCACCCAAAAATTCAAACAAAAGAATCACCAGAAATTGATGTTTTTTTCCTTGTGTCTTTTGATTCAGGTGAGTTCTGATTAAAGAAGAAGAAGAAAGTGTAAGAGAATTTTAGAGAGAGAAAGAGTTGTGATGGTTCCTCTCTTCTCTCTCTCTAAAGACTAGTCTCTGTTTCTGTGGTGAGAATTCTGAAATAGCGTTGAGAGAAAGTGAAGATCATATTTATGTCGTTGCAGCAACTAAACCAAACCCACAACGCCCACCAAACTCGACTACTTAATCTAACATTACGTCACGTCTTTCACCTACCAACATTTAACTAGGGTTAACTACTGTTATACTAGTGATCTTATTATTCAAGGTGTTGTGTATTGCTGATTCGGGGGTTGAACAACTGTTTGTTATTTTGCCGATTCGTGTCTGACTTCATTCAAATCGGAAAAATCCATTTATCAGATGGGAGTAGCTAGTTTTTTTTCTTTTTTTAAGTTACTTCCCGCATACTGAGAGTGTATTTGGGTCGAAGTCAAATCCAATTAAACACCAAAAATGTGATCATTCGAGTTAAACTAACAGGGTATTTGTTTTTTCTTTAACTCGATAAACCCGTTAAAATCTGATTTATTTAAATTTAATTTATTACATCTTATTTAAAAAATATTATATGCGAGGGTAATAACATGATGATTAGGGATGTAGAATCTTATCTAGACTGAAATATCTGTGATGAAATCATAGATCAGGCTCACCATTCATCTTAAACTATAAAATTTGTTAGTGGACTGGAGAGTTAATCCGGGCTTGGGCTTGGTTTAGCCTTCTTATAGGTCCGTCAATAATGATGATGAAAGAAGAAGTTCTTATCTTTAAGCCGGAAGAATAACACTAATTTGATCTTCGTTGGAGAGTATGGCTACTTACTTTTTGTCATTGATGCATATCCTTGTTGTAGTTGAAAACAAGATTACAAGGATTATGCGAAACTTTTTACGGGGCACTAATGAAAGCAAGAAGAAGACGTGTTGGGTTACGTGGAAAAAAAGTGTATGCTAAAAAAATATAGGCTTACGCGTGAAGAATCTTAGAACGATTAATTGATTTCTTTTGACCAAATGATTGTGGTGATATTTTATCGAGAAGTTTGCAATTTGAAGGAAAATAATTTAGGAGAAGCCGAATCTAGGATAGCAGTAGGAAGAAGTCTGTGGCCTTTAATCTAAAAAACAAGGTGGATTTACAGCTTTATGTGAATGTTCGAGTTGACAACGGAGAGAACCTAAGCTTATGGCACGACTAGTGGCACAATGTAATGGTTTTGAAGAAGAAATATACATTCTGGGGTTGTTTAATGTGACCTTTAATAGAGATGCGAAGGTAGCAGACTTGTCCAAAAGTTCCATCAGGTGTCTGAATTTTTAAGAGGCGGTTGAACCCTGCGGAAGAATAGATCTTATAGAATTGAAGCATGACTTCATGATGTGAATTGGCAGCTGAATGAGAGGGATTGTTTCACTAGAAGTTTTAAAACTAGTAAGATGTACAATACGCAGGAAGAAGATAATTACAGGTTTGTTAATTAGGTAATCAATCCTGAAATCCCTCTTAAAGTCTATTTATTTTGTTGGGTTACTCTTCGTCAATCTATTCATACTAGATTTACGTTACGAAGTAAATTAACAGGTTAGCATCGCTTGAAAACATGTGTAGTGTGCAACAAAGAAGATGAGACTATATCCAATTTGTCGCTGCATTAAGAGACTATACGTTCAGTATGGTATTACTTTACTAGAACTTGTTGGAGTTTATTGGGTTTGTACTGGTAATCAAGTTCGAAGTAAACTTGAATCTTAGGAACACAGTAATCTCAAGGGTAAAAGTCATGTTATATGGGATTTAGTCCCTTCTGCAGTTCGTGGCATGTCTGGGTTAAAAGAAACAGAAAATTCATAGAACAAGACCTATATCTGTGGAGGAGATAAAGATTTTCAGTTAAATAGTTATCACTTTTTTTTTATGTCTCAAGAGGATGCTTTTGAAAATTATTAAATGACTCAAGTTCTATTTCAATAGGAAACTGTAATCAGGTTGTAATTTATTTTTGTTTTTTTTTATTTGTGTGAGGCAATGTTTAAATTCCTCTCTTAAAACATTTGTATTATTTTTTATCTTCTAATATAACCTTTATTTGATAAAAAAAAAAAAATCATGATGATGGAATATTAAAGTACATTTATGCTATACATATAGTTAATATTATATGACAACACACCAAAGCATAATAAAGTAAAGATAGGGTAATAAAAAGAGTATGAAAATAGAATATAACATATATTTATCATTAGGGTTCAACCCTTAGCTTGGATCCCAAGGGTGCTTATTCATAGATATCACGAGGACATATCCCTAATGATTCGGTTCTCAGGGAGTACACAAGTTAAGTTACATATTGTGACGGAACGGAATTTTTTTGTTTCAAACACCCAGTTGCCAATCTCCGACTTCTTGATGTGTCACTCGCACAAGTAACCGTTTTATAAAATTTTGCGTGCAAATGCTCAACGTTTTCTTTTCCCCATATACTTCACAAGCATGGTTCCTTTAAACATAAAATCCATCACGTTCTAGCTTGCCACTTTATTCTGTTAAGCATGAAATGACATAAGTAACTTACAACCATCTTTAGGGAAACATACTTGAACTAACATCTGCCATGCATGTCAGGACCATGATATTCTCTTTTTGGAACATTGATCCTATGGTGAAATGATGCCACAATATCTTTCAACTGTTAGCCAGCCTTGCCCCATGCACCATACACCTTGATTAGCGGAATAACTGATAATGGTGACGGATTTTCCATGTGTCATTGACTTGCAAATACCATCCATGCCTTATTCATATTTTGGAACAATACATAGGTCATAGAAAACCTATTTTTGTTCCCTTACCACATCCTGGAGCTGGGTATACTCGAGTTCCCTTAATCATTAATATCTTTTAACCGCGATGATCATCTGTTGGGTGCATACAAAGTCGTGTCAAGGATGCAATAACCAGCCTCATGACATCCTTGTTGTACATTAATTTTCTGTGACGCAAGTGGGATTATACAAGTTTCTCCAACTTGCAAATTTTGTTGTCTCGCTCTTATAGGTCATGGAATTTCCGCAATGATACACAAGATTATAACCAAACTACTCCAATATTAGTTTGCAAGTGATGCCCCTGCATTTCTAGGTAGTGGGTTCCTTTGCGAGCAACAAAATCAAATGTTACATTCTCGATCCAGTGACATACTGAAATCGCATCACTATACATTGCAAATCCAAGATGACACATCTTTAAGATTAATGACGTATCTTTCATTTTTCCAAGCTACCTTCCATATATGTCTAACTAACATATGTAGATATGAAAAAGGTGTACATATACCCCCCAACACTAAGTAAGAAAATTTAGATGCCTCATTTTACCAAAAATGATGCAGCATTCACTTTCCTTTCGAAATTAATGCATTACATTAGTGGTGCATTCTTGTTCAAGCAATGCTGGGAAATGTTGCATTTATTCTTACAAGCTTTCCATATCTATATATGTCTAACTAGCATATGTATGAAAAAAGTGCACATATATACCAAGTAAAAATATTTATATGTATCACTTTTACTAAGTATGCATCACAAGTTCGAGATGATGAATTATTGTGATCAATTACGGAAGCACCATTACCAAATAGTGAATTTACGTCAAGATGCATTACTTTTATTAAGTATGCCTAACACTTTCCCTCGGGTGTTTCGCTACCAGTATAGATAATGATACCTCTATATTTTATTTTATTTTTATTTCATTTGGGAGATGGAAAATGGGGGGGGAATCCCTTAGGTTATGTTTCTTCAGTTCATGTACATCCCTGTTAGAGAGCGGCTCAGTTGAACCCATCAAGCGTTGGTATGTCAAATTTAGTTCCAAAACTCAAAGTCACTTGAGTAGATTACTAAAGTCAACTTCGTTAGGTTAGACTAAGAACATAGAATGTTGAGACTTTCTCTAGTTACTATGGAAGACCTCAAGAAGTATTGAAGAAAAAATGAATACATCATCCTTTAGTTCAAGGTTAGTAACTACAAGACTTGACTTATTCATTTTTATTTATTGTTTACTCAAGTTTGTATTCATTGAAAACATAACATACGAAGTTAAGTTTGTTATAATGAATTTAGTATTGGTGACTTGTTCAATATACAATGATTAAAGTATCAAAAGGTTTGATATATATAGTTTCTTTGAAAACTCAAAGTATATAAAGTTACGAATAATATTTTATCTATAGACTCTGTTGATTATGACTTTGCACTAATTGCTAACTTGTTATTATTTAGTGTGTTGAACTTTTTGGTTGAATCCAAATTTGAACATAATTCAGAAACATACTATAAGTAAGAAGATTTACAAACTTTGGTTAAGAGTCGTAAAAGGTTCAGGACCAATCCATGGTGAAGGGTCAATCCCTAGTGGGAAGGATCGATCCCATTACCGGTCCTGAGTAAATTTGACTTTTGTTTACTTTTCTACTTGCCCGTTAACCTTCATGGCTTTGTGCATATCGAGAAGTGAGTAAGTTAGATTGTAAAGTTCATTAGAATGTTGACATAATGATTTGAACATGTATTAAAACTCTTAATTCTTTATTTTCAAGAATATACCTTTGAAACTCAAGGCAAGATCCCAAGATATCGATTTTTCAGTATCATATTTGGTCTAGAAGTATTTGCTTTCCATTTACAGAAATTTCATATCTCTAGCAAATTATATTAGTAAAAGTACATGTTATGTGCTAGCTAATCTTAGTTGTCAGACTAAAAGTGAAATCGATTATGAGTTGGATATTTTTGTTTACATATTTCGAAAAATATATTCTAAATGTATATCTTGAGAATTTTTGAAATTTATAAATAAAGTGAGATCAATTCCTTGGTCATAACATTATACATAAAGAGTCTTATATTTTTATAAACTTATCCTAGAACACACCTTATGTGAGTATGGAAAAGACAACTTGTTGAAGAGATGGGAGTAGTCTAATTATGTGAAACATTTCGTGTTTCCTTTTGTTAAAGTATTCTTTAGGATCAAGAAGCCTCTAGTTTTACCATTGATACAATACTAGATTGTTATTTAGTTTTTCAACTGATTACTTGGGGTTAAACTAACAATGTAGTTATCTTCAGCAGATCAAAATTGTTTATTACAAGGTCTCCCTCTTATGCTATATGGTCACTCAAGTTTGAAGATTTGGCTAGTACAGATCTAAGTGATTTTGGATCTATAGGGTAGAATTCTTGATCAGTCAATGTTAATAGGCTCCGTTCTGTACAGTTGATCAATAGTAGAATCAAGTTGTTTAGAAACAGTTACTTTAAAGATTATAATTCAATATTAAAGACTTGGAGACTTTTCTTTTTGGTTCTGATCTTTGTGTGACTTTACGCGAACTTGATTCTTTTGGATTACACACGCAATTTATTCGTAAACATCAGACTTCTAGAAAATCGAACAAACTGTCTAGTTGCATTAAGTTGCTTGGTTAGGGCTTGTTCATCAAGATTTATTATTTCGATAATCATTGTCTTGGTTTGACTTTTGACCAAATGATTTTTATTGATAACATTGAAAATCCTTCGACTCTACTTTATCTATGATCTGAAGATTGATTTGAAGAGATTGATAAGTGATATGATAACTGAAATAGGTCAGTCCTTTATTGTTTCAGGTTACAATCCAATGGAGTCGGGTGCGAAAGTCTTCTCAATTGGTGAAGCGACTTGAGATAGTGGACTCTATCTTGAGATTCATATGTGTTGGCCAGATTGGTTGTAGGCACATGGATACTGTGGGAACTAAGTAACTTAGGGTAGTTTAAGTTTACTTGGTTTCACATATATATACGAAGTTGCGGTAGTCAATTTGTATAGTGGCTTAATATTGATAGTATTCAAAACTAGACTAGGTCCTGGGGTTTCTGCCAAACAGTTATCCTCATTAATAAATATTGTGTGTTGTGTAATTGCTTTACTTTCCGCACTATAATTTTTATTATAATTAAGTAATCATACTAGTAAATTAATCATCTCTTGGTAACGATTACAATCCCATAGTTAGTTTGGTTCAAACTTTGACTATTACCAAGATTCATGTTTGGAGACTGTGCATGATGTCGTTGTCGAGCGCAAGGATCTTGATGATGACCGTTGGTGGGTAGCGTGAAAAGCTTATAAGGAAGCCTTCCAAATATATGATTCCAAGTCTTGTGGATCCGATGTCACGAGGACCCGCTGGGTGTTGGATGGTGATTATGTTGTTTTCTCGAAGTGGTTTACAGAGTTTTTCGAGGGATGCGAATGCTGGGTTTGGATTCTTGATCTTCAGGCTTTGTACACCGGGACTTCCTCTGTGACCTTCGTCATCATATGTAATCGTTTACTTTCTTTATGTTGCACATTTGAAGTCCACATGTGTGTGACTTTAGTTTTGCTTCTGTCCTTTTTTTTCTTCCCTTTTTGTTTTGTTTTGCATACTTTATTAAATCAATGTACTCTTGTAGTGTGGCCTCTATCCTCTATCCATCTATTCCTTTTAATAAAAGATATTATTTTGGTTGATGCTCGTTGGTGATATTGTGTTTTATTCATGTACATCTTAATATTCATAAGTAGATAATAACTTAAAGACTTTTACATACCTCGATTATTGGTTGACCCTTACATCATATTTAACCGTTGTTTTCTGGAGTTTTTGACATATTTCTTTGTTATGAAAAGATGTTGATGTCCCATGAATTCTAATTTATGTCGCCGAATAAGTTTACTAAGTCATTGACTTCTGCAATATTGTAGTTGTTAAGATTTAGACAACCTGTAACCAAGTTATAAGGTTAAACTAAACACATGTCATTATAAAGTGGAAGATTTCATTCTACTGCGAAGAGATAGGTTACAACTTGTTGTCCTCACGTTTGAGGTTAAGGAATATATACATATATATATCATTGGAACAAACCTTTTACGATCTTGTGGTGAGATATCACAACTGAACTAAGCTACGACAATGTCTTTAAAACGCATATAACTAACTTCCGATTTGTGGTATTATGGTGGCCCAGATGTCCTTCGGTTATATTTGGTACCCACATACATTATTTTCCGGTTATTCCGGCCATTCCTTGTACGTTGCAACTGATAATCAGTGGGCAGACACAATTGTTACTCAATATCCCATTCTGTATTGGGAATACATAATTACTCCATATCCGAGACCATTTTAGTTACCTTGACGTGTCCATTTCCAAGCAGGTGCTTTCCCTTAGATGGCATCCCTATCAGTCGGGATTTACATACTTATTGTCCACTTAGTGGTCGATCTTTATCATGCCATGTTGCCTATTATAGGGATATTTCCTCTTCCTCTGTGTGAGTTTCGAAAAACAATTGGACATTAGCTATATCGCCAGTTAGTAAACTTTCTTCCAGGTCCCCCATATTGAATGGTTATGAACATTCATATGAAGGAAGTTTAATATTTGTCAAATTATTTTATCTGAACTAGATTTGAGTATTAGTGTGACGAGCTGATTAATCATGTATGACTGAAATATCTGATGTAATGACACGTGTTATGATAATCACACTAAGGAAAATTAATATGCTTTGTCGTGTATACTTGTGTTGCCATTTTAAAACGTATGGTTGATCAGTTCTTGTGGGAGTTGTATTAGACGGTTCTGACATGTCGCTGATGTATTTGTTGTTTTCGTTCATTTATTGCGTCTGGATGGTCAGTGGTGTATTGATATGACTTTGATGATAGTCCCCAAATTAATATACGATAAAAAAAGCACCCCTTTAATTTATTTATATACTTTGACTGTGGATGTTTTTTCTAGAGCTCTCACTAAAGTAGAGTTTGACAGTCACATTCATGGTATTAAAGCCTGTTAAGTCTCACATTTTCTTTGTTGATAATTGTTTGATTTTTTCTAAAGCTAATACTAGTGAAGCTAAAAATCTTGCAATGATAATTGAAATTTAGTAGTTATTCTAGCCAACACATCAATTTTTTAAGTCAGGTGTTGCATTCCTTCTCAAAGTCTCAACTTCTCTTAAGAATGATATTAATAGTATCATGAACATACAGAGTCTAGCTCTGAATGATAAATACCTTGGTTTTACTTTACTTCTTTGGAGAAGCAAGATTCAGTTTTTCAAATCTTGTAGGAAAGTTTTACAGTATACTTATTAGGTAGATAACTAATTTTCTCAACTAACCTAGTAGAACCATAATAAATCAATTTGTGCTAGGTGTTTTGTCTACCCATCATATGGTTGTATTTCCAATTCCTAAAAAAAATACTGATAAACTTGACTATATTCAAGTGAGGTTCTGGTGGAAGAAATATGATCATAAAAGGTGTTTTTCTGGAAAAGAAAAAAATGGAAAGAAAATGCTCAACCCAAAGATATGGGAGGTATGGGTCTCAAGCAAACTGCAATCCTTAATAAAGCCCTTCTTTCTAAATTGGTGTGGAGAATGAATACTAACCCTAATGTTTTGTGGGTTAAAATTCTTAAGTGAAAATATTTTCTTGACATTCATCCTGTGACTAATACTCACGAAACAACAATACTAATGGATTTTACTCATGGTGTATCCTAGTTACGGAGAGGTATAAATCAAGTTTAAGATATAGTGAAATAACATTATTATTGGGAAATGCGTACTAAATAACAAATTCACATATAAAAGGATAATTGGGTTCCAAAAATAAATGGTAAAATGCAATCTATGTATCTGCATGTATGTAAAATGTTGACCAACTTATTTGTTGTGACACTAAAAGTTGGAACCTAAATATGCTAAATGCTATGTTTGACAACCATAATGTTAGTGTCATCACTCAAATTAGAGTTTTTTTCTATGGGAAAATATTACAAGATGGAAACATAGTCACAATGATCAGTTCACTCTTAAATCGGCTTTTAGAGTTCTATTGAACGATTATAATAGGAATATGCATTTTACTCCTAGTTCTCTTATTAGTTGGCCTAAATTCTGAAAGTTAAAATACTACCCGAAATCCAAAAAATTTTGTGGAAACGTATTCTGATTGTTTGCCTATTAATGAAAAACTTAGTAAGTATGTGCAGGGTGTTACTAACTCTTGTATTTCTGTAGTCATGGTAAAGATTTTATGTATTATATTTTTATTGATTGTGCAAATTCCTGAAAAAATTGGAGTTTTATGAATAATTATTCTGCTTAAAGTATTCAAATTCTAGGTTTGAGGATTGGATTACTCAATGGTGGCTACCACAGAGCTCCAATAGTTCGATCCAGTTACCTAATATTAAAGTGGCATGAATGATGTTATGGTGGTTGTGGTAGTCTAAGTGTTCTTTTTTCTTTAATGAGTTGAAAATTATTGTTGCTTCTGTGGTTAGAATAATCAGAACCCAGCATGATGAATTGATTGATTTTAACTCAATGCTCAGCCTACAAGCCATGATGTTATATATGGTGAGGATCTCGCTTGGAAGAAACCATTAGATCCATTCAGCCAGATAAATATTGATGCATATTTTCATGCAATTACTAAAAATGTAGGATTTGGACCGATCTTAAGAAATTCAATATGTGGTTGTGATGGAGTTAGATATAGTCATGGCAAGGAGACAGATGAATATTAATAAGATAAAATATTATTCGCTACTGTATATGGGCTCGTAGTAAAAACATATGAAATCTCTATTTAGAGGTTGACTGTAAAAATATGATATTGGCAATCAATAGAAAAATAAATATTGTTGAATGGACAACTAATAATCTAGTTGAAGAATGTTTAACTTTTTAATATTTTTTTTATAGTTGGGTATGTAAGTATGTGCCAAGAGCTGTGAACCATGTAATTAACTCTTTGGGTGAGTATAATATAACTTACTCATGCATGAGGAATGGTTAACTGATCTAGTTGAATTGTCAACTTTTTTTAAAACCTCTTTCGCAAAGTTAATATTCTGTCTGATGAAATGAGATATTTATGTAAAAAATATTTACACCTTTTTAACCCTAAAATAATAAAATCATTGAGGAAAGTTAAACCTCAACCTTTCTCTTTCTCAATTCTTCTTGAGTTCCTCATCTCATCGCTACTGTTTTTTATTAATGATGGTTTTGGTCATACCAATCGATGAGTTTTGGGGTTTTGTATGGTTTTTAATGAAGTATTTCAATCTGAACAACATTGGAACCATTCTAAAACCCTAACCGTTCTAATTTTAATAAATATTAAAATCCATGTCAATTTATCTGCAATTGCCGCTATTAAGAATTCTTTAAGATTTTTAAAATATTTAAATATAGGTTTGGTTTTATTTAAAAAACTAGAAAAATACTTAAGAAGTATGTTGTATATGATTTTAATTCCCTTCCAATAACAATCATCATTACTCTCAACAAATTATGATGATAAATGTTGTTGCAAAGATTAATTATTTTATGTTTTAAAAAAACGAAAAGTAGGTTGCTTATTTTATTAAGCCTTTTTTTTTTATCGAAAGGGTGTTGATGTATCATATAATCTGGGATTTTTATGATTTGATGATAAAATAAATTTCTTTGCTTAGTGGATTTAGGAAAATTATCGTTAACGGAAAAATCGTACGATGGTGGGGATGAGAAATAAATGCAACTCCAATTTTTTAAAAACAATGATTATTTTATCTTTTTGTATCACATTTTTTCATGGAATCTAAGATTGAATCTTATGGAGATTTCCAAACTCTTCTCAACTATCAATCCACGTCAGCTTGGGAAGTTACTAGCCACATTGACTATTTTCTTTTGATGTTGTAGACGGATAACCATTATCCGATTTCAATGAACAAAAAGTACAATGATTATCGGATTCTAGAAAAACGGATAATGGTTATTCATTTGACCATGATTGGGTGTAATTGTGAAAAGGTCAAACAAATATTTTTGGAAAACGGACAATGGTTATCCGTTTTTGGAAAAAGGATGATGATTTAACTATTTTTTAAGATAAAAAATTGACAACCATTACTCATTTTCAAAAAATAAATAAATGAATAACAATTATCCGTATACTAATATTCCCCCTAGGATCCAAAAGAGAACAAAATCGATGCGTGAATTCCTAATTTACCCTACAGTTTTTTCTCTTGAGAAGAGGCCGAGAAGAGCTGTAAGAGCTAGTGTAAGGATAACTCTTATGTCCCTTCAATTTCAACATTCAAGTTGCAAAAGTGTATCCTAAAGTCATTATTCATGTTGTGGATCAAGCAAATGCTTGAACTTAACTTTGAATCAAGTTTGAGGCGCCAAATAGTGTGGCGAAATTTTGTTTCCCCTTTTTTCCCAATAGTTTAGGGAAGATGAATGACGTCCATTTATTGATTGAATGGTTGGCCCACCGTTGGAGTTCATTGGACATTATTCGTTGCGCCAAACCATTGGTTGAAGGTGTGTCAAACCATTCAGCCAAATTATATGGATTCAACTAAAACTATTAGAGTTAGGTTAAGTGTCATGGTTCTCCAACTTCAATATTCAAGTTGGAAAACGTGACCAAAAGTCCCTTTTAAACTTGATTCAAGTTATGGTTCAAGGGTTTGCTTGAACATGAACTTGAATCAAATTTGATGCGCCAAATGGTTATGGTAGATAAATTTTACGTTTTGCGCCCAATGGTTGTCGTATCAAATATGAGTCATCAGATTTATTTTTATAAGTTGAAATCCAACGATTCCATTATTTGTGCCCAACCATTGGACGCATCAAGTCCGAACCATCAGATTTTTCTTTTAAAAGTTAAATTTTGAAAATTAAATTTAAGAAAACCATAATACTTAGTCTCCCATTCAAGGTGACGTGGTATCCAACTTGAAAGTTGAATCCATAAAGATTATCCTTAGTCTCCCATTCAAGATGACACAGATAGGAAGTTGAAAGTGGAAATTGACAACCGTTAGAGTTAACCTAACTATCCTTTAACGTTTAATAAAACAACGGGATGAAATATTCAATTCAGACTTTGGAGACAATTCAATAATGTGCAAAAAGAAAAAAAAACAAACAAAGATCCGATTGTTATGTGCATTTCACAATTGGGGTGTATCGAGTAGATCTAGGTGAAGTTATTAGTATTCATTAATATAGTATGTAAATCTTGTATATTAAATAAATTGTAATCCCTATTTTGGGTGATTATCAGGGCATGTTAGGTTTCTTGTTTTATATTTCAATTACAATTTTATATAGCCTCTAAGGCGTTTCTATCAATTACTACAATCGTTTCAATCATATTTTTGAGAGAAATCTACACCGGCTTAACGTATATCTAAATTTTTATAAAGATCCATGATTACCAGATATGATTGCGGTTACGATACACTATGCAAATTACTCCTTTTTCATGGGAGCAGTTAATCTTGAAGAAGATAAAGAAATCATTCTTAAAAAAATTCAAGAAAAAAAATTCAAATGGTGGAATCTGAAATTCACACCATCCCGCGTGTCGATCTCCTCAATGAATTATATGTACTTAACAATTTAGTTTTATTTTATTTGTTTATGTATTTCAACATTGATATTCTTAATCGACGTACGTGCTTTATTATATAATATATAAAATTGGAAGTCCTTCTCATGTTTCTTTAAAAGAATATCAGGAGGTGTATCATCAAATGCCCA
>JAJJMC010008370.1:2369290-2410032 GCA_023531435.1 Papaver californicum | reverse complement strand
AATATCAGGAGGTGTATCATCAAATGCCCAAAAAATTAAAAAGGATCCCTGCCCCAATACTTTCGATGAGGATCACGAAGATATAAGTTGAACTGTTGAATGGATCTCAAAAGCAAGAATATTCATTTTTATTATTATTGTTTTCTTATTTAATAGCCTCCGTTAACCTAAAAGCAAGAACATTCAATTATTTTTTTCTTATTCGACACCCAGCGTCAAATTACCCGTTTCTAAGGGTGATTACTTTCTTAAGAATGCTACCTTAACCAACAGCACATAAATTGTGCATCTCAGGTTTTCAACTCGGTAGTTGTGTGCCGTTTTCCACTGCGTTGTTAATCCAATTCATAGAGATACGTCGAGTATCTCACTATGCTCTGTTTATAGGCCTGGGGCTACCGGTCCGTGCCACTTGCACAACAGCACAAGGTAATGGAAACAGTCGAACACCAAACTTAGTCAACCATTCGTCGAATTTAATTGGATAATGTACCCATGATAGGAAAACTGCAATCATTTGCATTGAAAACTATTTTGTAAATCTTGCATGGGGGACATACGGTCAAATCTGTGGCGGGGTTTACATATCTTGTAAGTCATTTCTGATATAACTTTATATGGTTCCCTTTATATAGAACAAAGAGATTTACTTCTGTTCTTAACCGGAAGATAAACCGTGTTGTGACGGCATAATTCAATAACAAAGTAATTCTAATTTTTTATATAATTTTTTTCCCTGTCGTTTATTTGTTATTGGTGCACAAAAATAGAATTATTCCGGTAATTTTCAGTTGTTTTTGATACGATACTGAGTATCCTCCCGGGATTCTACTCGTCCCTTACAAACGAGGAACAAGGTAGCAAATGGAATCTATCCCTATTGCATCACAATAATTGTCATTTCCCTATGATATATAGGTATGTCAGGGAAGAACCCTCAATAGTGTGCTTGTTCCTAAAAGATGGCCACACCATGGTGCTCTTCCAGTCATCGTGTCGTAAGTCACTTGATTCTCTGATTGAGAAATAGGACACTTGGAAAATGTAATATTCAACACGTGCTTCACGTGTGCTTGCTAACAAACGCACGCTGGCTTACAATATGTGTTGACTTACAAAACTGCTGTACTCCCACATGCTTTCAACTCATGTAAGTCCACTAAGGGGTACTTTAGGAAATTTGGTGTATGAATGGGACTTGAATCAGTCGCTGCCAGTCCAAGTATGACGGTGAGCGGTGACCACCATTTACGAAGGTGTTATCTGAGTTAGTAATTTACGGGATACGTTTGGGACGTGAAACATTTGAGTATTATTTGTCTTGGCAGAATTTGAATTCGGTCCGATTTATAATTAAATATTAATTTGCGATGTAAATTCAATATTTTAACTCACGTTACTTATACAAGTGGAGAGCACGTGCGCTGATGGGCGTTCATGCAATTCCCTGGAGACGCTATACCAACCAAATATTTGGAACTACCATGTTGTGTAATACCATAACCCCTGTGGAGCCTTTAAACCATCCAACAGGTTTTGCAACAGGTATAGCCTAGAGGGAGATGCACACGTCGGGTGAAATAACCATGAAACGAAAGGTTGTAAACATCATCTTTCATAGATGAAATGGTGAGATACAACACCTAAGCTAAAGTAACATGAAAAGTAAAAATCTGCATCCAATCAAATTATACATTACGTTTTTGTGGAGCAAGTTATTTTCTTTGTCTCAGTTTCAAGTAGGAAGGAAACAAATCAAATATTACAACAGATGGTATACAGATATAAACTACAAAGTACTTCTAGCATTTTCTCTTATGATTGTAAGTATTTCATTTCTACTCTGGGTGAAAGAAATTTTGTTATAAAAAAGACGGTTCTTCTCCTATAAACAATGCTTTTATGATGGCATCTGATATCGTGGTATTGTAAGGCATTAAATGACCACCATCAACAACCTCATGAAACTCAATCCATGGCAGTCTTTCTGAAACATAACACTGTGGTATAAGTGGAATAACCTTAACCTTGCAAAATTTGAACAACACTTTCCTTTCCAGGAAAGGGATTCTTCAATTCCAAGGGATCAAAACCCCAGTCACCAAAACCCACAATTAAATCTCTATATAGAGACCCAAAACACCCTGTTGTGTTACCTTTTCCTGAGTTACCTTTTCCTGAAAATTCAAGATTTTAGTCAGAATCAAAACAACAATGCAACAAACTACATCCATAAGAAAATTAACTTAATCTATCCAATGTTTTAATACCTGACTAGGATTTGGGTTTTCGGCAATCTTTTTCAACATCTTTCGATCTGAGCCACTAGTCCCCTCTAAAGCAGCCAATGAAGGAAACCATTTCTGTGTCAACCACTAATAAACCAACTGAGGTGCATAATGTGCTACCCTAAATTGATCTTGCAAGAGTAGTCCCTTAAGGGCATCCACAGTGGGACGAGGATACCCAAAGATTAAAGACTAAAATTTTTAGTCTTTGGTCCGGCCCAAGAACTGCGGTAAATGATCGGGCGGTGCTCCAATATAACGCCTGTTGTTGGGCGGTTTTCTAGCGTATCGGTTGGTAAGACAGGCATGATCCTAGCGTAACGCTTGCGCGAGGCGGACCTCTAGCTGAACGCTCGATGTGGGGCGGGAACGAAAGATAACGCCTGATGGTGGACGGTCTCCTAGGACCACGCCCAAGATACGGGCGGAGCACTAGAAAAACGCCTGATGGGGCGGTGTGCCAGCATCACCTCTGATTGAGTATCCCTTGTGCGAGAGAAGCGTGTGACTTGAAATGGACGGGCGGTGTCCTAGCGCCCCGCCTGCAATTCCAAGCGAGTTGCTAAAGCCTCGCCCCATCTTCCCTTCCTTCTTCTTCAGCCGCAACTTCCATTTTTCTCCTGAACCCTAATCTTTTCAAAAGCAAAGCAACCCTCTTCCTCCTCCTCCTCTTATGAACCATATTCTTCACTAACGATCCCCCAAAGACCCGTCTACGTTTTTGAGGCTCCGCTCAAGCTTTTTTCAAACATCCAAGCGGTATTAGCAATCAAGGTAATTTCTTTTCATTTTTGTAAATTATATTTGTTTTGTAAATTAAATTTAGAGTATGTTTTATTATTATGTTTTGTTAGTTAAATTGGTTTATATATGTTGAATGATTAAACATTTGATTATGAAATAGAGATATTTAGGTTTTAGAAATTGTAATTATGGAATTGGGATAATTTTTAGGGTATATGAATGTTGCAAATTGGGTATAAAAAATTGATGATAATTTGTTGATTTGAAGATAAAATTGATTAAGTTGTTGTTTAATTTGAGTTGGGTTGTGGTTAATTTTTTGATGAATTGACTAGATTGTCTTGAAAATTTAGAATGTTTATGTTTTAAAACCTATGTCTATGGAATTATATAATTGGGGAATTTTGGTGATTTTTGGTACAATTGAGGCTTTGATATTGGAGTATTTTGTGAATGATGAATTTTGTTCAAGAATGTTTGATTTTTGTATGTTGGTACATATGATTATCTAATTAGATAATTACTTTTGTAATTATGAAATTATTATGTTTTTCCTTGATTTATTGCTTAATGTAGATTTTTATCTTTGTGCATTGTGAGGATTACTCTTGATTTTAAATGTTGTATGAATTGTTTGGCCAGATGTCGAGCAGTTTGACGTCCAGATTCGTTGGTCGAAAGAAGAGGGCCAAGAAGACTAAAATTGTCCAGGATTCAGATGAAGACCATATTACTGAAGAAAGGGTAGAGGTTCCCGGGTTGGATAACTATACAGTTGTGGAAGATACTGAGGGTCACGCCTCCACCAATATTACGTATTCAAGCGACGTCAAATTCAAGTTTTCACATCGTGGTTCCCTCAAATCGGTCCTTCATACCTATGCAGATATTGTTAAACATAGCCCTAGGGTCAAATATATTATTGAAAAGGGAGGATGAGACCGATTACTTACCATGGATGTAGTAGATTCATCGCATGCACTTATTGACTAGATTGTTGAGCATTTTTGGGATACCACAAACACTTTTCACTTCTCGTTCGGTGAGCTTGGGTTCACACCCCTTGATTGGGTAATGTTGACCGGACTTAGTATTGGTATTGGTATTGGTAGTTCTATTCCGTATGACTCGGGGAAGTTCCAATTTGAATATGTCCGGGCGCATATTTTTCCTGAGATTAAAGATAGTGAGGTTTGTAGAAGAGAACATATTCCCAACTAGTGGGTTTCAGATGCAATTACGATTGCATTTTTGAGCACATATTTTGATCGACAAACGTTGGTTGCGGCTAGTGATGATAGCATACTTGCTAATAGAGTGGCCAGAGCCTTCTATATGTATGTTTTGGGTCAATTCTTCTTTTCTAATGCAAAAACCTATATTGATGCTGGATGGTTAGCTGCTTTTGAGGATCTAAATGCAGTTAATGATTATGACTGGGGTAGTGCTGCTTTCGAAATTGTATTCCGGTCTCGCCGCATCTGGCAGGGGACAAAAGTCACTGGTCGAACCCTTCCAAATATTGGAGGTAAATTTATTAGTCTTATTTATAATTCTATTAATTTTTTTTTCTTCCTAAGTTATTTATTCCATTGGTTGTCATGACATTCTAGTTTTGGGGGTACGAATATCTCGGCATTTGTCGGCCAAAGAACCCAACGCCTGAAAGTGAATCAATGTGGCCAAGATGTTCTCGATGGACGGGAACACAGAGGAAGAGTATTAATATTGTTCGTTCAAGGACTTCTCTGAATCAGTTGTCTGTAGACGGTGTGACCTGACAACCGTGGGAATCTGCGATCATGGTCCTGGATTCTGAAATTGGATGGAAAGCAATAGAGCTCTCAGAGAAAAGGGTTATATTCTCTTGGCTAGGCACTGTGAGTTTATAATTTATTTCCATTGGAATGTTATTTATTTTCTTTGAATTTTGGTTAATTGTTTGGTTTATTTGTTTATTGTAATTTTCTTTTCAAAGAATAACATGTATCTCAGAGATCGGTGTTGGAGGCAGTACCATCAAACATGGGGCGTTCCTAGAAACCCGCCTAGTCGTATTTCCAGCTTGAGCAACGACGATGCTGAGGAGATGAGCGAAAACTGTCTGCTCCCTGCAAGTGATTAGTACGTGTCGTTAACTGTGATCTGTATATGGAGTATTGGCGACATGTAACTAACCTGCAGAAATATGCCACCAAAGTCGATTGGGAGGTGGAAACGTACGGCTATGCTGGTGACCGTATTAAACACAACAGCCAACGTCCTCGTGAACATGTACCCATTCCGCCTCAACAACAATTTTCATACATAAGTATACAACAAACCACTGTAAATTTGATTTTAGTATATAGTAATGGTTGAGAATTTGATTTTAATTTTTTCATAACAGGTCGAGGCTTATGGTTTAGTTCAAGATTATGCTGATTTTACGTAAGAGTTTCGTAACTTTACGTTAAATGAAACTAAGGAGAGGGTGGACTTTTTCATGGCCAAAGACGCAGAAATACGGGGTATACAAAATGAAAACAACATGTTGAACTCACAGCTTGCCCATTTTCGTCATCAACATCTACCCATTGAGTTTGGCACGTATGCTCAAACTATGCCACCACCGATGTGGAACACCATGGGCCAGGGATCTTCTTCAACAATGCAATCAGGTAACTATAATACCAGACACCACTTTCCTCCGTTTATGCCCCCGTGCCCGGCGTCCAAGAATCAAGATACGGAAGAGTAGTAATTCATTAACATTGAATTATTAGTTGAACATAAAACTTTTTCTTTTGTCAGATTTGAATTGTCTTTTCAAATTACTTTTCTTACATTATCGTTGTCTTTTACCTGCTGGACTTTTTCATCTCCTAAGATATTTATAATCTTTTATTTTGTCATTTATATCTGTTTTGTATTGTCAATTCAAAACTCTGCATTTTTTTTCCTTTGTCGTTTTGGTCATTTGGTGTTGTCTTGTCAACCGACATTTGATATCTCTGATGCGTCTGTTCACCCCACTTGCCTCAACTCTGTTTTTGCGTTAAAATACCAACCGTGTTTGGTCATATCAAAACTCAAAATTTTATCTTAATTTTCCTATAAATTAAACACTCGATTCTCCAATTATACAAACCAAAAAATACAAACATCAAAAAGCAAATGGCATACTATCAAAATAACAATCAGTACTATGATTCTTGTTCTTCTATTCCTCCTCCTCATTCTTCTTCTTCTTCTTCTTCTTCTTCTTCTTCTTCTTCTTCATCTAGTGATGATGATAACAATAGTTTGTACTCATCAGACGAAGGTTTACTTGCATTGAGCCAAAATAACCAAGCAATCACTGCGGGATTAAGAGTTTCAAGTATGAACTGGCCACATACTCGTATCCAAATACCAAGACAGCGTGAGGACGGTGCAAAACTTTTATGGAAAGATTACTTTTGCAGAAACCCGACATTTCCTCCTCATGTATTTCGTAGAAGATTCAGAATGCGGCGAGAGTTATTCAACCATATATTGGGAGATGTCGTAGCTGTAAATAATTATTTTGTTCAAAAAAGAGATGTTTGTGGTGTTCTTGGATTAACCTCTCAGCAAAAAATTACTGCAGCAATACGAATGTTAGCTTACGGATGTGCTGCAGATGTAATATATGAGTATTTACGGACGGAGAAACCACAGTTTTGGAAGCAACTCGTAGGTTTTGTAAGACGATAGTGCATCTGTACGAGAAAGAATATTTGCGCACACTAACTAAGCGTGATGTTGAACTACTTATTGCTAAGAACAAGGAAACGGGATTTCCGGGGATGCTGGATAGTGTTGATTGCATGCACTGGAAATGGGATAAATGCCCGTCAGCTGAATCAGGTGCTTATACTACGTACAAAGGTAGTGAAAGTATTATCCTGGAGGCAGTGGTGTCATATGATCTGTGGTTTTGGCATGCATTTTTTGGTATGCCTGGTTCTAACAATGATAAAAAATATGATGAACCGTTCTTATATTTTCAAAAAGCTTATCAACGGGAAAGCACCGGCTGTGAACTTTGTTGTCAATGGACATCAGTACGATATGGGGTGTTATCTTGGTGATGGAATATACCCGGAGATAGATACTATTGTGATGTCGATTAAACATCCAGATTCCCAGAAGAAACAAAAATTTTCTGTTATGCAAGAGGGTTGCCGAAAAGATGTAGAACGAGGCTTCGGCGTACTGCAAAATCAATTTGCAATCATCAAGCAACCAGCACGAATGTGGAATCCTGACGTACTAGCATATATAATGAAGACTGTAATCATTCTACATAATATGATAGTGGAGGATGAGCGTTTACCCGGTGATTGGCCGAATGAGTATGATCAACACAGCCACGGTGCACCCGTAAATATTTCTAGACACAACACTGCTGAACTTTCGAGAATGAGAGTGGACCAACGCCGACGTGCAGTATTCGACAAAGATACTCATATTCGATTGCGAAATGACTTGATCGAACACTTATGGTCAGATTTTGGTGAGGAATAAAAATTTGTAAATCTTCTGGATAGGTTTTGTGGGTAAATCTCTTGTAAACCCGCCCGAGACACAACTCGGCCGCTAGGGGCACCTAGGGGTTTAAAGGCTTGCTGCACATGCTAAGTGCAGCCGCGATGCCTACGAAAGTGACTTTACCTCTACTTATTAGCTCATGTATTATCAATATATTTTAATAGATGGTCACATTTCATTAGTTAATTGCTTTTGTAAAACAGATGAATGTAAAATCATTTCATTGAATCAAAAAGGCATACATCGCGTAACATTAAAGGAAATGAAATAAAATAAATCAGTGGATTACACTTAAACACTTAAGCAAACCTATTATCAAACCTTCAAAGGGTCGTATGACGCACGGGACGACGTTCTTCACATCTTCGGAGAATAATCAACACAAAATGATTGTATTCTTCCATCACCCGTAGGATCTCGAAATAAGGTTGGTACCTGAAATCTAAACATTTCCATCTTTTCCATTCCTCCAGAGATCTGGCAACAACTTCATCATCAGTTTCATTCCAACTTCTTCTTTCATTCACCTTAGCGGTTAAAGGAGAAAATTCTAGTACTGCCCTAGTGATTTCCATATATCAAAAAAAAAGGCCTGCTCTGTTCCGGTTATTGGGGTTACCGGTTTCATTACAAAAGTTAGCATGGATATGTTCTAACCATTCCATGCTCAATGAACCATTCAGCCGACGTTCATGACCCCTTGCTGGATAATGTAATACTATGTTACGCCATAGGGATAAATCTTCCTCTACGGTAAAATTCTCTGCATTAAGTCTAAAACTTTCGTAAGCCATAATTATGAAAACGAGGGATTATAAATTTTCTATGAAATGTAAAAGCTTTGGATTTGAAATGGGAATGAAAACTATAAATTCATTTATTTATAGGTGTATCAGAATACAAATTATAGCCGTTGATCAACGGTAACAATTCAGTACGGTAAAAAAACGGTAACAAAATCAGGCAAATTAGCCAGGCGGACACCTAGGGGCGCGCCTAGAGCTTAACGCACGCTCCATATTGGGCGGTATCCTAGGGTTACGCTCCAATGGGGCGGTATTCTAGCGTTACGCCTGTTAGTGGGCGTGATCCTAGTCTCTCGCTCCATCAGGCGTAATCCTAGGTTAGCGCTTGATCAGACGGAGATTTGGTTACCGCCCGTGTTTTCAAGCGTTATTCTAGCGTAACGCCTGGCATCAAGCGGTTTCCTACACATCCGCTTACCATCAGGCGGACGCCTACGCCACCGCTCGACTAAACCAACTTTAATCCAGAAAAAAGACTACATTTAGTCTGCTACAGTGAGAAATCCGGACTAAAGACCAGAAGTAGTCGTCCCGCTGCGGCTCACATTTCCGGACTATCGATTACTTTTGATCTTTAGTCCGGGATATGTTCGTCCCATTGTGGACGCTCTTAAGGCCCTTTTGGATATATTCGAAGGAAAAGAAGGCCACCAAAAGTTAATTAATGGAATAACTAAAGATACACCAGCAATCATGTAACAATGATATCACAAAAACACATGACATTTCAGAAATCCCCACAAATATCAAGAACTGAGATTTAAATCAGCAAGTTTAAATGACAACCGGACCTTCGTTCTTTAAGCACTTCGATGATACATGAAAACAACAATAGCTAGAAGCTAAATCATGCCATTCCACCGGAGAGAATAACCTCCTGGGTGAAGGATCTAGGGCAGCATCTACTAATACTAACCTGAGCATACAGGAAATTCGAATTTACGTGGAGTATAAGTGAAACTGCTGGCCAACAAATTCACAAATTAAGCTAATGAGAGAAGTTTCAATTGTTGGGTTTTTATGGACGAAAATTAGCATCCTCTCAACCCTATAGAAAATTATAAAAAACATAGAGTTCTAGTTATCATCCCAGTAGGAGGCTCAACAGTTAAGCGTCACTTAATTGAACCTTTTTATATTGTTTTGAGAACTCAGAATAAATTTGAATCAGATTTAGAAGAAATCTAAATTTATTACCAATTTGGTATATGTTTGAGACAACCATAAACTGGATAAGCACCCATAGAAATCTCAATAATGTAAAACTTAGCTCCAATATCCAAAAGAATCAGTAGTCCGGGTCTTTTACCCAAGAGACGACTATTATTCCAATTAGCAATACGACAAACAGTAAGCAAAACTTCACGTTGGCATGAATGAATATTGCCAATATAAAATCACACTCATTTAGATCTATATGTATTCATTTTAATCTTTCAATTCACATAACCAAAAATTATATAACAGTCCGAAAGTAATTCAACCCTAGTATCATATATGCATTCCAATTGTTCATGTAACATTTTTTTTAATTTCAATTTCTATGTACATAATCAAAAATTACCAAAAAAAGTTCAATCACAGACAATCAATCAACAGAATCAAAGAATCAACTAACCACCTCTTTATGCATTTGAACTCTTCAAATCTATGTTTATTATCAGTTCAATTTGTATTCGTTAAATTTACTCAATTGAAACCTTAAATTAAAAAAAAACATCTGGAAATCAAATTAAGGTTACAAATCGAGTAAATTTGGTTAACAGAGATGAATCGTAGGTGGAGAAGAAAACTTCACGAGATTTTCTAACTCGAAACCCTAACTCGAAGAAAAAAAGAGAAGAAGAAATCGATCTATCCTGAAACTGAACATTATATATATTTTCTAATTTAGTCCTTCAAAAATTTATTTACATTAAATAAAGCCCCTAAAATATTTGGTATATTACACCAAAATCCTCCATCATCTCGACGGATAGAATTAGATCAAATATGATCTCGACGGCTATAATTAGATCCAATGATTAAAAATCATCCCATCCAATAACTCATATTAAATGTATACACGGAATTTTAACACCAAATCTGATGGCTGAATTTTAAAGTTGTGAAGATCATACAGACGAATTTCAAATTAACTCAAAATGTATAAGCTTTTTTAGTTTGTCCTTTTTTTTTATTCAAAAACTTACATTTTATTAAGGTAGATTAATTGGTTACATGTATACTTTCCTTACTGATCCAAGCGTTTATATCAGGAGGGAAGTTATCATAAAACTCAAAACTAATGCTACTTGTTCTTGTTTTTTTGGAAATGCAATTTGCAGAACCATTTTTACTGTTAGGAACAGATTGACAAGACCATAAAGGTCTACTTTGCAAATTAAACTTCATATCCAAAATAAAACAATGGTTTGTCCAATGAACAAACATATATTGTTTATTAACCGATTTTATTAGTAGTTCATTGTCTGATTTAAAGACAATCTTCTCGCACTCCATATAGATGGCCCAATCCATTGCTTTCTTCAAAGCCATACACTCTAGTTGCTCCACCTCATGATCATCATTTCCTCTATTAAATAAAAGTCCTCTGGATCCATAGCAAGTCCCTGCAAAATCACGAATTATTAGACCAATTCCTGTTTTTCCAGTTTCTTTTTTAAAAGATGCATCAATATTAATCTTAAAATAAGTAATTTCTGGAGGAGTCCAAGTATTGGACTCCACATCAAGCACATCATTTAGATTAATGCTAGAGTTAGAGAGAGTAGTAAAACACTGGTTAGTTAACATTTTAATTCTTTCAACAGTATAAGATCTGTTAGGTTTTTGAGTCTAAAAAATTGCTGCACACTTATCCTTCCATATCATCCAAATTGCAATCATAAGATAGTACAAAAAAAATTCCACTTGATGAGTTGAGTGTCCTGCTGAAGAGGGTCCTGTAAAAAACCAACTAATAATCCAGTTTAGGAGTTTAGTATGTGATGAGAGAACTGTAGATTCATCAATACTTACACCTAACCAAATAGATCTAGCATAAGGACAATCAAGAAAAGATGCTCAACAGATTCTAAAGAAGCATTACACATACAACAGTGTGTTTCAATATCCGGCTTGTATCTAACTAGTTTATCTCTAGTATAAATAATACATCTAAGACATTTCCAAATGAAGAGCTTAACTCTATGAGGGATTCTAGATTTCACTACTAGGGACAAAGGAATTAGAATTGAGACTAGAATTATAGTGTTGATCAGAGTGTTGTAAGCACTCTTAACTGAAAAACAACCTTTTCTTTCAGAGATCCAAATTAGAGTATCCTGTCCCCATCTAAGGATATGCATAGTTAAAATTTTGCTTGCAGTGTCTGCAGGAAAAAGACTCTCAACCAACTGAACATTCCACTTTTTAGTAACATTTAGAAAAAGCTCACAAACATAAGTGTATGCAGAAGAGAAACTAGCATTAGTAGCAGGTAAAGGAGGATGTTGTAAACCAATAACCCATTTGTCAAACCAAGTTTGTACCTTAGTACCATATCTAACAGACCAACAAGAGTTAGATTTAATAGTATCCATACCTTTATAGATGCCCCTCCATATCCAAGAACAATTATCATTGAGCTTATCAAGATGCAAAAAATCATTATCCTTAGCATACTTAGCTTTCAGAACTTTCAAACATAAATCATTAGGATGATTACAGGCTTTCCATGCTAACTTAGCAATGAGAGCTTGATTAATGATCTCAAGATTTCTGAAGGCAAGACCCCCAAAATCTTTAGAACCACAAAGACTTAACCAAAAAACAAAACAAATCCCTTTGTTTCCTTTGTGACCCCACCAAAAGTTTTTTTGTAAGGAATCGAGTTTAGAAATGAGGTTTTTAGGAATATTAAAACAACCCATCTGATGGGTGGGAAGAGAATTGATAAGCGATTTAACCATTGTAGTCCTACCATCCTGAGTAAGGGAAGTACTCTTCCAGTTGTCAAGTCTATCTTCAAAAAACTGAACAATAGGATGAAAAGCTTTTTGTTTGTTTTGACCCAGAAGTAAAGGAACACCTAGATAAGTGTTAGAATCACTCACCATGTTCATATTAAGGGCCTTATCCAAGTCACTGCAAGCACCATGACTAATATTGCGACTAAAGTAAACACAAGATTTTTGAAAATTAAGAAGTTGACCAGAGTACATACCAAAATTCCTAATAACATCCAAAATACCGTTTACATTTTGCGTATCATCTTTGGTGAAGATAAGAATATCATAACAAAAAGCAAGTGTGTAATGCAAGGAGCTCTTCTTGCATCTTTAACACCAAAGATGATCTTGTTGGATTCTGCAATGAAAAAACTTCTAGACAAATACTCCATAGTGATAGACACATACTTGTATCTAGTTTGATCTCACTTCTCTATTCTTGTTAGTCCTTATGTTGTATTGATATTGTATTTTCATTGTGTTTGTAGGTATTTTTGAGAAATAAATAATCGTGAAAAATTGGATAAAAATTGTTAAAGGCACCCTCTTTTTGGATACGGGCACCCCCAGCGGATAAAGGCACCCAACATATGCTTCAGGACACCCCCTTGTTTGAATTTGAATTCAAAAGTTGGCGGGAAAATGATTTTCACAAAATACCAAATCTGCGTGATTGAATTGAAGAGTATTTGTTAGTTTAAGAAAGAGATATTCTGTTACCATATTATGTGGGGTTTGTAAACAAATTTTAGACGCAGAATCAAAAGGGAATCGGGTAAATATGGGAGGCTTGAAAATATCTCATGAATCAGTAAAAAAGGGGAAGAGGAAATACTCTCGGCAATTTGATTTGGTTTAAAAGCAATGAATATATTTTATGAGATATTATCTTGAGTATACAGGCAACATCATTAAAACAGATTGGAGGAAAATCAGATCGAGTTAATTAAAAAGGAAAAAATATCGAGATTATTTCCAAGAGTTGATTCTCATTAAAGTTGAGGAATTCACGAAGATTCAGGAGCTGTAGTTGGTTTTAGTATAAATAGGGGGTCGTGTAAGAATGATTGGGGTGGGTGGGTGGGGGGGGGGGGGGGGGCTGGCAGAGGCCAGGAGCTCGAGAAAAAGATCCAGAAAAAAAAATTGTTGCTGCTGCTGAAGAACATGAAGAATAGAGGCTACGACAACGGTTTCTTCAACCTCTCATCCACGGTTTCTTCATCCATTTACAACGGATATCTTCGTCTTTACAATGGTTTCTTCAACACATCTGCAACGGATATTTTAGCATTTGCAACGTTTATATTCAAGCTCCATTGCAACAGTTACTCTGTAACGTCCATAAAACGTTGTAGATTTCCCGTTACATTACTTTTAGCTTCTTTTCATCTTTCAAGCACTTTTTGAGCTATGTACCAATCTTTTGAGGGAATTTTCAACAAGATGAGCTAAACCCCATCACTGAGGCAAGGAGGAAGCCATATTTCGATGATTAATTGGTAACTTTTAATGATTCTTTTATGACTTTTGCATTTATTTTTAATTGAAATTACGATTTTTCTTAATTGATTGTGATTTTATTTGATGGTTTATGCTGGGACTTAGAGCTTTTGATGAGCCATGTTTGTGATTTACAATTGATATTTTAAAAATCTACCTTTGGCAAAAATCAGAATCACTTATTTGAGCTAGAATTGTATAATTATTATTTTTGGAACCAATTAAAAGTGGTTAGGGGTGAAATCCATAACCTCAGTATTGTGAATATTATTTTCATATTTTGTGTATATTTTTTTAGCTTAAAATTAGTTTATTAAATCTAAAATCAAGCTTCTTAAGTTCGAGAGTTTGAAACCTTCTCTTACCACTATCACAAAACTATCAATTTTTGGCGCCGCCGACACGGACTTGTTTTTATATTTTTTTTAGGTTAATTAGTTTAGTTAGATTTTTATTTATTTTTTATTTTATTTTTTGTTCTATTTTATGTTTTTGGGTATTTATCTTTGTATTGCAGGTTTTGGATCAAAAAGAAATTGGAGCCAAAGATTATATTAATTGATTAAAGACTTGGAGTCAAAGATAAATCGAAAAGAACGGAAAAAGAAGACAATATTATTTTTATTTTGTTTTTAGTTAATTTTTTTTGGTTTTTTATTTTTCTTCTTAGAAAATTGTATTAGGAATTCTTATTATTTTGTAATTATTTTAGGTTATGTTCTGTTTTTTTTTTTTTTTTTTTTGGACTTTGGACTTCAGACTTTTGAACATTATTATTTTTAAACCCTAAGGAAGGGTAATTAAATATAAACTACAACATGGAAGGACGAAAATTATGATATTGTCTCGGCCTTCGGGTTCGTACACTGACAAATGAGTCGATGGCCCGATTCGACTACAACCGATTCATCCCTCGTCTGGAACGGGAGGTAAGACTCTAACCACCCACGAATCCCTGTTAGTGGGTTTTCTGTATTCCTTCGTAATGCATATATGTTGAGGACTTTAATATGGAATTTACTTTTCTAGTAAAGGGCATAAACTAGCCATATAAGATAGGGGTTCGGATTTCATCACCGTATCCTTTCTGCCCGACTTAGGAACACGTTACCTATGCGAACCCAAGCTTAAAATTTGACTAGAAAGAGACCTATATGGTAACGAGCTTATTGGAAAGTCATTCAAAAGGATTGTATTGATTACTCTGTTAGCTTAACTCAAAGTTCAGGAACATTATTTTAAGTAGATTCCATCCGCCTTGTAACCCAAGGAAACATTGCCAAAGAGGCAGGGTTATCAAAGCTCCTTAGAGCTTATCCTGCTTCTATTCGACTTAATCTAATTCGGATCGTTCTAAAATATTTGCTAAAATTGTAACTAGTTGAATTTTGGAAGAATAGAAGCTGGTCTAGAAAAAATCTAAGTGGAGCCATCATGCTTTTTGTTTGCTAGATTCAGTAGGTTCGATTTGGTTTAGTCGTCCTTGTTTGTGTTTGTTTAGAACCCCTTCCGGTAGGATTTATTTTTAGAGTTTATGTTTGTAAATATATTAGAAAGTTTTTGTCAGAAAATGTCGAACTGGTATTATAAGGATAAATACAATGAATATCCGACTGAAATTCAAAATAGACATTATATGTACTATCAGCACGGTGTGGATAGTAGTCGGGACTACCACAAACCTTTTGGAGGTTATTTATCATACCAGGGTGATCCCAATTACTATTCATATACACACCCGTCTTATGAACATGAAAATGAGCAAAATTCGAGTTCTTTGTCTTGGAGGGATGCCCTAAAGAAGATGCAATCTAGTACTCCCTATGATGACCCAAATCCTTCTCTAGAAGAATCACACGAGCAGTTGCGATCTAGTACCCCTTATGATCCATTTGTTTCTCTAGAGAATTCCATCAAGGAGTTGACTGAGGATACAAGAAGGTTCAGATTAAATGTGAGAGGAACAATTAGTAGTCAAACTCTTTCTCTAGACGAATCCCTCAAGCAGTTGACTGAGAATATAAATAAATTGAATGAAAGTCTTCCAAAGAATAATATTGCTCAAAATGATCCGAATTTCCAATATAGTGCTAACCTTGATAATTGTTCACCTATTCAAGAGGACGAGGATAGAATTGGTAACACTACTTATTTAGACGAGGTTCAAACATCTTCATATTATTATGATGAGGAGGATAGTATTGACGAAGAACTTGAAATATACAGGCAGAGTGATCAGGAAATTGTCACTCCAATTGTGCAGCATGATGATAGTGTCATTTTTAGTTCAAATTCAAATAATTTTAATGATTATTCACTTACTCAAAAGGAAGAGGATTTGACTAGAGATACCACTGTTTTAGACGATATAGAATTTTTTTTGTTTTGAAGCCGATAAGGGTTTAAAGGAACGGGTTTATCCTGAGAATACTGTTTTAGAGTCCACCGATTCAGAAACAATAGTCTTAGGTAACAAAGATAGATCCGTAGAGATTTTAAATATGAGTGAGGATGCACCACCTGATTATAACCTAGAAGAAGCAATTGACCATTTTCAGGAATCTGACGATCTAGAAATTAGGAAAATTGTGACTAGTCTATCTAAAGACAATGAAACTCTAAGTTTGGGGGTGACTATCATCCTCCCCGTTCTTTACTTTTGACTCTTAGAAAGGTCCCTAACTTGGGACTTGACATTTGCATCTCTACCATTTTTCAAGATCATCTTCAAACTAGATTCTCTGAGCATGTTGATGTCCAAAAAGAAGTTTAGTTGTTAGAGGCTCATCCTCTGGTCGATGTGGTTCACCTAGGAAATAATACCAAGATTTATTTTGTTTTCCCACCAAATTTTTTTCTTCCAATTATGGGAACGTTTGAATTTCAAATGTGTCAGTTATTAAGTTTTGAGACTAAGCCTGAATTAGAATCAACACATTTGTTTAAGAATGACCACCTTCATTGTAGTAAACTGTGTGGATCAAATCTGATTGGTTTTGAGGATCCACAACTATGCAGGTTATTATTATGTGCTTTAAATTTATTATTTGAGTTACTCCAGACTTTACAACCTGATCCTGTTGATCCTACCTATAAGGAAATACAACCCATGAAAATATTTTATCTAGACCCTTTCATATAGACCGAACATGAACCTCAACTAGATGCAGTTGTCTTAAACAAGACATTAGATAGGCATAAGGGTGTACTTTGTTTGTTCACTTTCTGGGTCTGCTGCAGTTTCCTTCTATTTTGGATAGTATTATTTTATTCAGATGACCCACAGTTGTTCCGACTATTGTTATATGATTCTATAAGGTGACTAATTCTTTCTTAGTCTGGCTGAAGACTTTAAACTTAACACTTCTTGGGAGGTAACCCATGCTCATGCGACACGGTAATATCTTTCCTTAACTCCTTTCCTTCGATTGGTAACAGTTTCTCCTTGTTCATGTTTTTAATCATTCATCTTTAGAACATTGAGGACAATGTTAGATTTAAGTTTAGGGGTAAGGGAGAAACTTTTTAGTGAAATATGATACTCCAAAGTCTAGAAACTTGTGAACAATTCAGGATGACACTAACCATTCTAGGTAGATGGAAACTTAGATCTTTTTGTATAGGAATTGGTGTGCCCAGATAAATGGTCTATTCATAAAAGAAACCCTAGCTCAGGTGTTAGAAATAACATGATAGTTGTCACCATATCTCGGAGCCTATCTCGACCATATCACCTTCTGTTTTTATTTTTGCAATTTTTGTGTTTCTCTAAGTGATTTGGTGGGGCACCAATATCGAATTGTTATCACCGTTCGGATGAAGTAGAGTGTTTGAGATCAAGCCTCATTAATATATTATTTAAACCATTATTCAAAAAAATAATAGAGTATTGACACTTTGATAGCAATATGTGTGTGTTCTCACTGTCTCCGTCGCCTAAGCAAGTGTGGAACGCAGATCCATGAGAACTATCATGTAAGATGATGATAAGGAGCATGCACTTGGATTCATTTGATCCAATCATGTTGTCAGTACATTTAAAAATAATAAATAATTGTTTATTTTCAATAAATCGACCACTGAACCCTTGTATATACCAGCTGAGTCGATATTAGTATAAGGAGTAAGACTAGTGGGGGCGTATCTTAATCCATTAGGATTCATCCTGGCACTGACCTTCAGACAGATATGGAAAACACCGTTCATCTTAGTCAACATGCGCGAACTTCATTTTGTCCATATTCATCTTCTAAATCTTTCATGTGATTGTACTTTGATAGATTCTGAGTATCGTGGTTGAACCACTATCTAAGTAGAGTTTTAAATTCTTGTATGAATTTTAGTACGCTGAGTAAAAACTCGTGTACAATAATTGGACTCATGAAGGATAATGATTCCCATAGCCGAAAAAATTAGTATGCAACCTAAATAGCTTGTTTAATGTTTACCCTCAATCGTTCACAGGTAGCTAGGTTTAGGAGTAAAGGTTTTGTGGGTATATCTCTTGTAAACCCTCACGAGACAAAACTCATCCGATAGGGACACCTATGTGTTTAAAGGCTTGTTGCACAAGCTAAGTGCAATCGCGATGCCTGTGAAAGTGAGTTAGGATTTATTTTTATTTTCTAGATTAGATTTGCTCGAGGATTAGCAAATAATAAGTTTGGGGGTATTTGATAGACACATATTTGTGTCTAATTTGATCTCACTTCTTTATTCTTGTTAGTCCTTATTTTGTACAAATATTGTATTTTCATTGTCTTTGTAGGTATTTTTGATAAATAAATAATCGTAAAAATTGGTTGAAAAGTGTTAAAGGCACCCTCTTTCTGGATACGAGCACCCCCATTGGATAAAGGCACCCAATAGATGGTTCACGCACCCACCTTGTTTGAATTTGAATTCAAAAGTTGCCGGAAAAATGATTTTCACGAAATACCAAATCTTCCTGAATTGAATTGAAGAGAATTTGTTAGTTTAAGAAAGAGATATTCTGTTACCATATTATGTGGGGTTTGTAAACAAATTTTAGACGCAAAATCAAAAGGGAATTATGTAAATATGGGAGGCTTGAAAATATCTCGTGAATCAGTAAAAAAGGGGTAGAGGAAATACTCTCGGCAATTTGATTTGGTTTAAAAGCAATGAATATATTTTATGAGATATTTTCTTGAGTATACAGGCAACATCATCAAAACATATTGGAGGAAAATCAACTCGAGTTAATTAAAAAGGGGAAAATATCGAGATTATTTCCAAGAGTTGATTCTCATTAAAGTGGAGGAATTCACGAAGATTCGGGAGTTGTGGTTAGTTTTAGTATAAATAGGGGTCGTGTAAGAATGATTGGGGGGTGGGGGGGTGGTAGAGGCCAGAAGCTCGAGAAAAGGATCCAGAAAAAAATTTGTTGTTGCTGCTGCTGAAGAACACGAAGAACAGAGGCTACAACAACGGTTTCTTCAACCTCTCAGCCACGGTTTCTTCATCTATTTGCAATGGATATCTTCGTCTTTGCAATGTTTATCTTCAGCTGCAACGGTTTCTTCAACACATCTACAACGGATATCTTAGCATCTGCAACGTTTATATTCAATCTATATTGCAACTGGTACGTTGTAACGTCCATAAAACGTTGCAGATTTCCTGTTATATTACTTTTAGCCTCTTTTCATCTTTCAAGCATTTTTTGAGCTATGTACCAATCTTTTGAGGGTGTTTTGAGCAAGATGATCTAAACCCCATCACTAAGGAAAGGAGGAAGCCGTTTTTCATGATTAATTGGTAACTTTTAATAATTCTTTTCTCACTTTTACATTTATTTTTAATTAAAATTACGATTTTTCTTAATTGATTGTGATTTTATTTGATGGTTTATGCTGGGACTTAGAGCTTTTGATGATCCATGCTTGTGATTTACAATTCATATTTTAAAAATCTACCTTTGGCAAAAATTAGAGTCACTTATTTGTGCTAGAATTGTGTATAATTATTATTTTTGGAACCAATTAAAAGTGGTTAAGTGTGAAATCCATAACCTCAGTATTTGTGAATATTATTTTCATATTTTGTGTATATTTTTTTAGTTTAAAATTAGTTTGTTAAATCTAAAATCAATTTTCACAAGTTAGAGAGTTTAAAACCTTTACTACTATCACAAAACACAGCAATAATGAAAAGATAAGAAGACAATGGGTCTCCTTGTCTTAAACCTATAGAGAGTGAATACTGTTAACACGGGATGTCATTCAAAAGAATACTCACACTAGTAGTAGATAAGCTTTGGAATATCAGATTAGTAAAATTCTCACAAAAACCAAATTTTTTAAGGACTCTTATTAGAAAATTCCATTTTAATCTATCAAAAGCTTTTGATAAGTCAAGTTCAGAGCTATAGTACCACTAGACCCCTCTTTCTGTTTCATAGTATGGATCATTTCATGAGCAACAATGATATTGTCATGAATTGATCTACTAGGAACAAAAGCAGCTTGAAATGGAGAAATCAAGTTTTTCAGTAATGATTGTATCCTATTAGCAAGAATTTTTGAAATAATTTTATAGGATGTATTACAAAGACCAATTGGTCTAAAATCAGAAGGATTTTTAGGATCTTTACACTTGGGGATAAAAGAGATGTAAGTCTTATTGAGACTTCTAGGCATAAAACCAGACTCAAAAAATCTTTGAACTCCATCAATAACATCAGAACTGACAAGATCCCGCTGGGTTTGATAGAAACCAGCTTGGAAACCATCAGGACCAGGGGAGCTCCAAGGAGTCATACTTTTAACAACATTTTTAATATCCACCATAGAAGGATACTTATCAATATTACATTGTCCACATCAAAGAGAATAGTAGGAATATATTCAAAAATAGAATAATCCAAAGTAGTATTAGCAGAACAACCAATAGAGTAAAAATGATTGGTCAGCAAATTAATAATGCTATCTCTGTCATTATGCCAAGTACCATTGAATCACATAGAGCATTTATGTTGTTCTTGTGTTTTCTTTTATTAACCACGTGGTGAAAATATCTAATGGTGTTGTCCATATCGGTAATAAATTTATCCCTAGCCTTTTCCCTATAAAATTCAGATTGGATATTAAACCATTTTTTAATATCATGTGTGAGAGAAACAATTTTGGAGTGTTGATCACTAGAATTAGGCATATCTTGAACATTTTTCAGTTCAGTTTGAAGCTTATTAATGTTTTCTTGGATGTCTCCAAATTCCGTTCTATTCCACTGAGAAAGAGTGACTCTAGTAAAATGAAGTTTCTGCTACAATTTAAAGGCAGGACTACCATGAACTGCAATACTCTAGTCATATCCATTTTTTGATTAAAAGTTTCATGCTTAATCCAAGTACCAAAAAATTTAAATGGTCTCCGGAGATGTTTAGGGATAGGATCATTCAATAACATAATGGGACAATGATCAAAAGCAATTTGAGAAAGATGCAAAATTTTAACAGCAGAAAAATAAAGATACCAATCATTATTTCCTAGTGCTAAATCAAGCCTAGCCTTTCTAGTACCAGTGCCATATGTATCACTAGACCAAGTATAATCTCTCCCTTCATAACCAATGTCTAGTAAACCAAAATCTCTGATCTTTTCTCTAACCCAAGAATCCAGACTATTAGTATTAACATCCATATGGAAATTAAGGTCACCTAAGACAGGCCATGGTTGAAAAACATACTTGCTAATATCATTAATGAAATTTCATTGGTGTTTCTTAGGTTCAGGGTATGTAGATCCATACATAAAAGATATTAGGACCTCTGGAGAATTAGGATGAATTTTGATCAAAGCATGTATAATGTTATCAGCTGCACTAGCTATTTCACAAGTAATTCTATCTTTCCACATAAGAATCATGCCACCAGCTAAGACAACTCTGCTAATATAATCATAATTATGATAGTTCAAAGAAGTAGCAACATAAATTATTTTACAGATATCAACCTTAGTTTTAGATAGAAAAATGAAATCTAGTCCTTGGACATTCCAAGACAAGAATTTTATAATTGCAGAACTATTATGAGAGTTAAAAAAAAATAATTAAATTATAAATTTTAAGATGCAGAACAACAATGAAAAAATTTAAGCATAAAATAAATGATGATTTAAAACAAAGGAGGTTAGAAGTGATAATTACCAGATTCTCGCCTGCTTTGATTTCAGAAAGTTTAATCTTATCAAAAACTTGATCCTCTCCATTTGTAGACATTGTCATTGGAATGGTATCATCTTGATGATTGAGTTCATGGTTGGTAAAAGACTCAACAGGACTGATAGAACTGGAAATAGGTAAGTTGTTACTTCTCTGTCTTTTCCTAAGTCTGATATTACTTTCTGCTGCAGTATTAATTTCACCCATTGAATAGAATTGGTAGTAGACATAAACCCAGAAAACGTAAGACCATCAGTTGGAGGAGTGAAGATTATAGCTTTAGTATTCCTTCTTGTATTGCTCTTAAGGCTAGAACATTATTTCTAGCATTTCTAAGATTTTGTTTCTTGATAGTTTTGAGGTACTCTAATGCTATTGGTAACTTGTGAGTTTCATCCTATGCTTAGTAAGGTCTTCACATATAGTCTTGGAATGCTCCAGAATACAACAATCTTTGCAAATTTTGTGAGGCTGCTTTTCATAAAAAACCCAATCCATCTTGTAGAACCATTACAGTGATAGCTAAAAAACCTCTTTTAGAGGAGTTGACAGGTTAATTTTGACACAAAACTTAAACAACTCACCAGAAGATGGAAGTCTAGTTGGGGGATTAATAGCTTGCACTTCTCCCATAATTTCACCCATTTCCTGTACAATTTTTTACTTCATATGTTCTGGCAGTAAATACTTCAAATGAATCCAAAAGACTTGGTTACTCCAGTCCAGTTCTTTATAGATGATTGATGGACAATAATCATGAAGAATTAAAAATTCTTCCATCAACAATCTAGGGTCGTTCTTCAAAGACTTTGTTAAGATGGATCCAATTTTTAAAAGTAAAAATCATAACATTTGGTTCCAATTCAAACACTTTGAGATCCTCTTTCGGAATAAAAGACCAAGTAAATCTAATATGCTTTTCCACTGCCTTATCCGATATTCTTCCTTCTGTGATTATTTTTTCAATGAGGGTTATATCCATATCTTCAACCTTTAGTTCATTAGATTCATTATACCTAGGAATAGCACCAAAAACCACTTGATGATTCTCTAGAATTGTGTCATGAAGTCTTTCATTGACATGAGACTACTTCAGTATTGTTTGAGGTTATTTTCTGGTTCTCCATTGTAGCATATCTGCAAGACAGAATAGAACAATAACTAAAATCACTTTTGCGGCTAGGTTGTTGAAAGAAAGACAAATTAATGCTTATGAGGTTTACGAGGATAATTTTGCATATATTTAGGATTGGATTGACAACCTACATAACTGCATTGGTTATTGACTGAGAGATTTCCTCCAAAAATTTCTGATTCAAAAAAAGGATATTTAAGTTTTGAGTAAAACATCATAGAAAGACGCCTTTTCTTGTAACGGAAAAAATTTGAATTTTGAAATAGGCGTTGATTACAATGAGTATGGCTTGAATCGTTCCTAAGTCTAGACGAGTCTGTATAATACCAACCATGATTAAACTCTAATCTCTACAAACGTTGTGATACCTGGTCAAGAACATGAAGTTCTCCAATGAAAGCAAACGTTATGACTACAAATAAAGTTGAGGCTAACGCCATTACTTGATTAAACATTCCTGAATACCAAAAACAGGGGAGACAAGTTAGACATGCGGTGAGAAAAAAAACTCAATCAGAGAAATTTTGACCAAAAATGTAAAAGAGAAACTTAACAACAAAGTTAAATCAAAACCATAATCAAATCAACGAACAAAAATTTGTCCTTGTTCTCATTAAAAGGGGAGGGATGAATTTGGCGTTGAGAATTCGTCAATAAGTGTGCATGACATGCGACCGTCACTCTTGTAGTTGTGTTCAGTGGTGGAGCAACATTTCAAGACATGGGGAGCAAAATCTTAAGAGGTGTAAAATGAATGGTTAAGTTGGGGTTTTAGGGGTAGCAAATAAGGTATGAATTTTGTTATGGGCCTGAAAAACTAAGCTATCTAGTAGAGTTTTTAGAAAACAACGGGTAGCAAGTGCACACCCTTGATATATACTTCCTCTACCCTTGGTTAAGTTTATTAATTTGTTTCCCACTAAAAGATTATCTCTCATGCACTATTCAGACGATACTGAAAGCATTATGAGCATTCCGACGTTGTTCATGGAAGACCGATGTGAACGTAAAAGATTGTATGAAATGATCTCACGGTCACTTTTAGAACATCAAGATCAAAATATTTACATAAATGAAAATAGGAAAATATATGAACAAAGATCAATCATAAGAAATAAATTGTATAAGTTAAATAACATCATGATTTACGTGGTTCGGCTATGCCTAATCCACAGGGTATTGAAAGATTGTTTTATTATAAATTGATAGAAATACAGAGTATTCATTATATGAGATAAAATTATAACCTTAGATATTCTCACCTAATTCTTTAAATACTTCTTGCTTGTTCCCTTTCTTTCTAGTCTTTTCTTTAGAAATTTTCTGACCCCTCCTTCTTAATTTTAGTTTAGTATTTATAGAACTATTAAGGATCCCACCACATATTATCTACTTATTATTTATTAAACTGTTTCTTAACTTAACCGCCTCTTCCCGTAGAATAAGTTGCGGGTCTTTATTAGTTTATTTGGCTCCATGCGGGATTGATCGTATTTCCCTTGTGGTCCCAATTCTGAGTCTGTCTAATCAAATTCTTTCACGCAGGTGTTCCCGTTGGTAAGGTGTGGATAGATTAGATTTTGGACCGTTAATCTCTTTCAGTTTATTGCATGCTCAGCACGTACCTTGCGGGTAAATTGTGTCATGTTTTATCTTTTTATTCTGCTCCCTACATGATTGACACGTGCCTTTCATACAATTAATATTGTCAGATTCGTGCGCCATCTGTTTTCTTTCTGTCATGTCAAATTAATCGTCACTTGGACCCATTTTAGCTGTTGATTTCAAATTTACTTTGAGATGATAAAATGGGACTTTCTGAGCCCTGATTCCATATATCTCGAGTTGGTGTAATATGACTGAGATGTTGACATGTACGCTGGAGATTTAGAATTCATAGTTTTCCCTTTTTTCTTTCGTATTCTACCCAGGATAAAATTGGAAGAAAAGTTTCCATATTTTTAATCAATCTCCACATCTGCAAGACTCTTTTTCCATGTTTAGCACTTACTTTTCTTTATTCTTTCGAGTTCTGATTTTACACTTTTTGGATCTTCATATAAAAGCGAGTCTTTTCTTATTCCTATCAATCACTTTTATTCTTTGTCTGTATCTTCGATTCTTCTTCAAGGCTCAAGTTTTTTATGATAGAATTTGTCAGTTTCACCATTATTGAAGGTAAGAGATTTGTTTCTGTTTTCTGATTATGTTAAGTTTTAGCTTTTTGATTCGTCAAGGCTCTGATGATGAACAATAATGATGATTTGTAACTTTAATCTTTTGATCTCCATATGCAGAAAACTTTTGTCATCTGTAAAAAAGTCACATGTAGAAAATTTTTGGTTTTCATCTGTAAAAAGATTTTGATTATTTTTTATCTGTTGGTGTTCTGCTACTTTTCATTTGTAGAAAATTTTTGATTTTCATCTGTAGAAAGATTTTGATCTTTTTTCATCTGCTAGTATTTTGCTACTTCTTTGTTCTTTCCACTGTTCATTATCAAGGCTATGGTGAATCTGTTATTGATTATTTAATTATATGTAGGTGAAATTCATCATGTCAGGAAGAAAATATAATATCTCATATAAATCTGTCCCACAGAGTGGTGGTCAATCCGCGGAGAAAAGACTGTCTCGGTATTTTACAGGAAAGACGAAAGTTGTAGGGAAATCCGGTCCTTAAGAGGCTCAATCCATCAGTGTCATCCACCCAACACAAGCTTTACCAAAAATTGTGAGTACATTTATTGGTTCAAAAAAGAAAATCTCTTCCCGCAAGGAAAAACGAGCCGGTGATGAACATAGCTTCAAGTATATCAATTTAGATGAATTTAAGAGAAAATATGGTCTTGGTGAATTTAAAGTATCCCTTTTCAATCATGGGGAAGATGATGAGTTAACATTAGAGATGATTCAGAACTTTTCATATAATCCATAATGGTTGCTCATATCTGCGGGTGCATCAGAGGATGGTATGGAGCTTCCCTTTTATAAACATGGGGATTCATTTGCGTACAATGTTCTTTCGGGAGGAAGTAAATTAGACAAGCATAGTGCATGTAGACCCATAGCCCAGTACAACAGAAATTGGTGGCGCGTGTTGAATGAGTGCCATAAACTTACCAAGGGGAATATGGATCTTCGGTGTTATACCCCAGATCCCACAAAACATCAATTTTATACTTTAGAAAATTTTCAATCTGCGAATGGTGATTCTATTGTTGCGAAGAAATTAAATCAGTGGAGCGTAGGTCCTAGCCGCAAATCTGGTGAAGGTTTTTGTTTTTTTTTGGGAAATTGATAATTCTAGGTTGAAGTTTATTCCTGGAACGCAAGATCTTGTTAAGCCTAAATCTATTCCGTATAAAAAGAGTATTCGCCAAGATCATGATTTCAGGTGGTACCGTACCTCTTTAGTGATTGAGGGTCCTCGGGTTTTTGGTTGGGTATCAGGACGGGATAAGATGGATCGTACTGTATCACCCGATCGCCACGCTTACTTCCCCTGGAAGTTAAAATTTTGTCGGTTCTTTAACTTTGGGGATGAGGTATGTTAAACTTTGATGTTTGTTCTTTCTATATTTGACTTCTGTGTTTGGAATTGATACCTTTTGTCGCCTTGTTCGGATTCGAAAAGAAGAAGGCTCCGGGAGTAGTACGGTACAAAAAAAAAATATGTTGCTGCGGGTGGCAAAGTATGACGTGTTTACTTAATGAACAATTTTGTGTGTGAACTTAATGAAAGTCTGAATCATTTTATTTGTTGAATGTTCATAGGCTTCTAAAAGAACTAAAGTTGTGTCATGAGTTTCTACTACTACTGAACAGGTGAAGGTGGAAATTCCTGACATAACACGCTCCGCCTTAGGAGAAACTGAAAAAAATGAAAGTTTTGAAGGTGATGATGTTGAGAAAACTGATGAGAGCCACGGTACTCCTTCTCAATCAACAAATCAATTAAAAGGAATATTAAACCAAAGTACTCAATCACCGCAAGGTACTCCTATCCGCAGTGATGAGCCCGCTCATATCCATGAGCCTGAGGGGCCATAATATGTCTTCACAGGGTACTCATGTTCGTATTGAAGAGGTTGGGGCAGATAAAGAGACTTCAACTATTCTTGTTAATGAGCTACTGGTATGTTCTCTACTTCTCGATTTATTTGAAAGACTGTGGTGCCTCCTTTTGCGTTTTCTCCTTGACTGGAAGAAAATTTGGATTTACATTATCTTGATGAGGAGGAAAATTTGTTTGATAAAGAGCATTCTGGGACAAATACTGGCATTGGTAGTGGTGCTGCTTCAGATAAGGGTATAGGAAAAGTGGAAGATGACAGTCTTGTTGCTGAGGAATAAGAGGCTTTTCGTTAGTTCATATCCAAAAATATGTTATTAGTCCCGCACAACTTTGAACCCGTAGAGACTGATTCCGATGCGGTGGCTCTTCTTCGTGAATATATGCAGTCTGCCTTATGAAGTGGTAAAACACGTTTGAGGTACCCCTATTCGTCATTCCTTTGATATAAATCTTCCTTCTTCACTTGCGGGTTTGATTGCTCTTGCGGATCGTGAGGCGTATTCTTTTCTTTAGAAAGCTATGATACAAGTAATTATTTTCCTATCTTTGTGATATTTACAGTTTGTTCGCGGTTATCATGCTTTTTATTCCTTGTACAAAATTTTCATGGGTCGATACATAAAAATGGAAAGTAAATCGAACAAAATCCAAATATGATTTTCAATATCCTAGCAACATCGCATATTACAATGGGAGATTCTTTGTTGCTCTTGATTGGACCAAAAGTAGCGGAACTCAGGCGTGGGTGCGGGTTGAGGAACTAGAGAATGAAACCCATAGGCTTAATGTTGAATGTACCAGGATTCTTATGCAGTTTTTGTCTTCCTCCGGTTCATTCCATAATTCTCGATATTCGAACTATGTTTCCAAGCTTATCAAAGACAAGGATAATGCTTTGGCAGACGCTCACTCCAAAGCAGGGGCAACATCGAAGGCTCAATATGAGATTTCTCGTTTATTAGAAATTTAACAATTTAGTGAAATTGATATTTATTGTCTTCAAAAGCGAATGAAAGAGTTCACAAATGAAATGCACCAATTGTGTCATGAAGATTTAGTAAAGCGGGTAGAATTAGATCGTAGCCGTCAAGATTTTGATCATTTAAATACTAACTACAAAAGACTTTCAAATGAGTATAATTATCTTGATGATGCTCGTGATACAGTAGTTCATGAGCTAGAAGAGTCTGAATTCCTCGTAGGAGGTAGTTTAATATATTATAGGTTTATTTCTTTAGAATTTTAAACATGGCTTGATCTTTTATTTATCTCATATTACAGGACTTGAGGAAAATCTCTAAATTGCAGTAGCCAGAACCGAAGAAGTTAAGGGACAACTCAAGCTTGCAACTGCCAAGACCGGAGAGCTTGAAAAACAACTCAATCTCACAAACACTAAAATTGAGGAGGTTGAGGGACATCTCGAGATTGCAACTACCAAGACCGGAGAGTTTGAGGGATAACTCAAGCTTGCAAACACCAGATTTGAGGAGGTTGAGGGACGATTCAAGCTCGCAACCTCAAGAGATGATAAAGCCTAGCAAGATTTAGCTATTCAGCAAGGAAAAACAAATTATTAGGAAACATTTGATGGTTCCCAGGATTTGAGTGCAAAGGATGTTGTTGTCCAAATGACCGAGTCAAAGCATGAACTTGAAATTACGTGTGCTAAGGATGCTTGGCAAAAGACTGAGCTGATATCTGTGTAGCTGAAGCGGTAAACATTAGATAGAGTGGAAAAAACAGATTTCCCAAAAAATATGTCCGCCAAGAAATCCCAAAACATTCTTCCCCAAGTGCTGGTCCTTCCGCTTCACAATGATTTCCTTTTGTGTTTATCTGGTGTAGTTTTATTATCTTCTGGTACATTTATAATTTGCCTTTTGGATGTTGCTTTTTGACATCATGATGTAATACCTTTAGTATTTTTGGGGTATGAAACATAATATTTGGAATTAGTAAAATCTTTATGTTTTTGCATGTTTTTGCTTCATATATTTCATATATACGCACATTTAATTCATTCTGGTAAAGGTGAGATAATTCTATGAATTCTGAAACCGTAAGGTTAGTGTATACCTTGAGTAACTTTTGAGGGTACAGTTACATCATCAACCACGCATTGTCCAGAGGGGAGTTAATGATGCAGTTCCGGTCTTAGATGTGAGCATCATGCTTATACCTGTTTTAACAGTAGATAAAATATCATGTTAGGCATCTCTTTTTTTGTGAATAATCCATCAGTTACACACTCATACACAGTTATATGGATTATCCGGAGAGATTTCATTTGTCATGCTTTACCTAGTATGAAGCAATGTGTGCCAATGATCTTTGAAGCTGTTATAGATCGCATGATCCATCACAATTGTGGGTTGCGAACCTCATTTCTTTTATGGATAATACGATTTGAGGTATTTCACATTCCAAGGATTTCGTAACACCTCTCCATTCATATTCTTCGTATGACCAGCTATGTCGTGAATTATGTAGGGTCTTCCAAAATGGCTATGAATTTCTTTGCTTTTTTGTCACTTTGGTATTGCTGGATTTTCCGCAACATTTATTGCCCTTCTATAAATTGGGCAACTTTATTTTTTTTAATTTTCTCTGGATAACCTTCTCTGATAATTTCCATTTTTTGTAGTGCAATTTCTATTCTTTCTTCTAGGTCATCTAACTTTTCGAGCATTAGATCCATATTCAAGTTCTTCTCCCATGCTTCCGTCTTTGTGGTTGGAAAAATGATTTCTGTAGTACGATAAGACCATAAGGTATTATCGAGTTGCTCAAACTATCTTTTGTGATGACCATCTAGAGGATTTTTTAAATTCATGGCTATGGTTTTATTTGTTGCTTCGGCTTGACAATCATTCTTAAGATAAACAAGAGTTGATTTATTTTTTTGAATGTTAAATGCTTCAAAAAGCATGTCAATATTTTTGCCTTGTAATCGTTGGTCATTATCAAAGACTATAGTCGTTGGAATTTCAAATATGTAAATTATGTTTTCAAACAAAAACTTAAAGAGATCAATGTCTCTAACCGTGCTAAGGCTTTGGATTCTACCCATTTAGTGAAATAATCAGTTGCTACAATCAGAAATTTTCTTTTCTGGGTTTCTTCTACCAAAGGTCCAACTATATCTACTTCCCATTTTGCAAATGGCCACGGGCTCATCACCGAGTTGAGTTTTATGGATGGGGCCTTAATCCTTTTAGCAAATCGTTTGCATTCTTCACACCTCCTTGCTAGATTAGTTGCATCTTTGTCCAGGCATGGCCAATAATATCCTTGCATTTTATTTTGAGTGCGAGTGAACGTCTTCCACTATGATTCCCTGCGTCCCCATAATGGATATCAGTGAGAATACGGTGTCCCTTTCTTCTTGATAAGCAACGAAGTAATGGTCTGAGAAATGATTTTCGGTACAAAATCCCATCCCGCAATTGACAATCACGGATTTTGATTAGATTTGCTTCTTTTATATCTACCAGCAAAACTTTTTTTTATAAATATTGACATAATGGGATTCTCAATTCTTCTTCAGGTAGCGGTTCATCTTCCGGTTTATGTGAAAGAGTCGTATCGTCTTTTATAGTTGTATCTTCAAGATCTTCACGTGTTTCTTCTTCCAAATTCAAGATCGATTGCATTTTAATCGAAGGTTCATATATTCATCGAATTTTAATTGTTGATGTCTTTTGATATCTCAACATTGAAAAAATATATGTCAATGCGTCAGCATGATAATTTTCTTTATTGCACAAATGTCGGAATATAACATTTGAGATTTGAAACGCCAGATGTTGAACTAGATTCATGTATGCTATCAAGTCTTCATCGAATGTATGATATTTGAGCTCAACTTGTCGGATCACCAATTGTGAGTGGCTTATAAATCGAATATCAGTCATTCCTATTTCATTGATGAGTCTAAGGGCATGAATTACTGCTTCATATTCGATTATATTGTTTGTGTGTTTTCCAAATTCTAACTGCAATGCATTCATCATTCGGTATCCACTAGGAGTCGTAATGACAATTCATATTCTTGTTCCTTCTTTATTTCTCGAAACATCAACAAATACCTCCCATTTGTGGGAATTAACGGAGTCGAGTACATCATGGGGTTCATCTTCATACTCATCTTCCCCCGATAAGCCTTAAACTTCTGATCCATCATCTAGTGGTAAATCCGTAAGAAAATCCGCCAGAAAATATGGAATCGTTCAAGTTGTGTATTCCATTTTGCTATTCTTCTTACTCTCCCTGTATTTTTTAATACAAATTCTAATAGGGCCTTGCTAGGTACTCGAACATAGTGCGTAAAAAAGTAAGTGTGCAACTTTTGTGTGGCGAAGACTAATGCTAGTATCAGTTGTTCAATCTTAGTGTAATTTTTTTCTGCATAACTGAGGGGTTTTCTAATGTAATACACCGGGCTTTCCACTATATCATTTGTTCGCACCAATATTGCACATACTGCGTTTTCTATTACAGCAATGTACAAGGCTAGTACCTCTGCGGGCTCTGGTTTTTGTAATGACGGAATTGTTGCAAGATAAGCATTTATACTTTGAAAAGCCTATTCACATCTTGAATTCCATGCAAACTTGTTTTTTTTGCTTCAATGTATCGAAGAAAGGTCTGCATTTGCATGAGGATTACAATGAATCTGCTGAGTGCAGCTAGGAAATTATTCAACTTCTGTACCTCTTTGCTCTTTCTTGGGGAAGGCATGTTAACTATCACTTGAATTTTGGATGGATCAACCTCAATACCTCTTTTGGTAACTAAGTATCCCAAAAAATTTCCTGACGTAACCCCAAAAGTACATATATCCAGGTTGACTTTTATTTTGTATTTGCGCAAAGCTTCAAGAATTTCATTTAAATCCTGAAGATGATCTTTTGCTAATTTACTTTTTACAAGCATATCATCTACGTATACCTCTAACGTGCGGCCTATCCATGGTTTGAAGATTGCGTCTATCAGTCGCTGGTATGTTGCCCCCGCATTCTTTAGTACAAATGGCATTCTGGTGTAATAGTACAAACCATGAGGGGTAAAGAATGCAGTAAGTTCTTGGTCTTTTTCAGCCAAGGCAATATGATTGTATGCTGAATGTGTGTCCATGAAGGAAAGGGCATCAAGTCCTTCGACTGCATCCACCGTATGATCTATGTTGGGTAATGGATAACTATCTTTTGGGAATGCCTTGTTTAGATTGGTAAAATCTATACAAATTCTTACTCCTCAATTTTTCTTTGGCGCAATCACCATGTTTAATATTCAAGTCGGATATCTAGATTCTCGAATGAAGCCCGCATCTATTAGTTTCTTCAATCCATTCTCAACTTCTAGATGATATTCTGGTGCTAGTTTGCGCAATCGTTCCCGAAACGGGGTTGTTCCTTGTTGTATGCGGAACTCATGACGAACAATATTTGGATCGATGCATGGCATGTCTTCCATATGCCAAGCGAAAATGTCAACATATATTCTCTAAGCAGTGTGAACAAAGCCTGCTCTCATTCTGTTCCCATTAAGTTTCCAATCTTAATCATTTTTGGGCTTTTTTGCGTTCTTATGTTCAAGTTTTTGGTTTCATCGACTGCTAAAAAGTCGGGTTAGGGGCTCCCACAAGTGGAGCTCTCTTTAATTGTTATTTAGATGTATCTTCGTTCTCCATAATTTTTGACGTATTTTTTGTGGCACTGGAATCCGTATTTTCAATATTTGAAAGGCTTTTTCCTGCAGTTTCAACCATATATTGATCAATTGCATCTTCTTTGGGCCTTTATTTTACGTTCCTTGTTTCGTTGTTGTTGTGTTTGGGTGCGTTATTCATTCATCTGTTCTTCTATAAGTACGCAGATCCTTGCGATAGTTTGGTCTTCTTTGATCTCCATTTCTCCTCACGGTGTTGGAAAACGCAAATATTGATGATAAATTGTTGTTACTCCCTTAAAATAATGGAACATGTGCCTTCCAATGATTGCATTATACGTAGATGGAGCATCTACCTTACTGAATTTGGTGAGGATGTTCATTGGTCCAGCCATAACTTCAAGTAAAATTTCTCTTTTATGTTTGGAAGTTACTCCATTAAACGCGGTGAATGATGTAACAAGAAGGCATGAGTTGATCATCTTTAAGCCTCATCCCTTTAAATGTATCATAAAATAGCACATTAAGTAAGCTTCCTCCACCCATGAGAATTTTCTTCATATTCCAACTAGACATTGGTAAAGTGAGTATTAACGAACCATTATAAGTTTCAACTTATTGGTCTACTTCACTCGCTGAAAAGGTTATGATGTGGCCATCCAGTCTTCCCATGCTTCTGAGACTCTGCCTGCGAATTTTGAAGATTTAATGATTATCAACTCTTTTGCGTAATCTTCTATTTATTTCTCCATTCACAGATAAGTGATGGTGTTCCATATGGGAAATTGTATTTATGGTTCGGATATTCTTTGGAATGTGCACAGTCTTGTCAAGGTACGACCTTGCTGGTGGGTCAGGTAAATGGAGAAATTCCTTCAGTTCTTCTGCATCGATCAACTTCTGCTCCCATCGGGCCATGTTACGATTGTAGTATTTCAAATGATTCGCTGGATCTTTCATTCTATCACGACATTCAAAACTGGGAAGAGGACATTTTGGTGGGATGAGTGCCAACGCTAAGTGTGTTTCAAGCGGTATTGTGCCTGCTTTCTTCAATACTTCATTCTAAACGTCCGCCTCCTTGTTTGGTTTTAACAATTTGATTTCTTTTCGCATTGCCTCTAGATCTTCTAGACATTTGTTCAATTTCACATCTAGCGGTCTTCTTAGTTCAAAATCATAATAGTCGTATTTATCTAGTGCATAAAACTGATTTTTATTGGCTGTATGTAGTCGATTGTACGTCCTATTATTTGGTTCAACCACTATTAATATTTGATCTCTTTTAAATCAGGACTTACTTTTTGCTGGGGATTTGGATTTACTTCCTGCATATGCATCTTTGAAATTTATACTTCAGCTTCATGGGTGATTTTCTCTTTCAGCATTTGATTTTCTTGTGCTAAAAGTGCAACTGCTTCTGTAGTCTTTGTATTTCTTGCACCATGTCGGTCCTTCAGGTTGATCGTTATTTCCAAGTATTTCTGGTTCTATTTATGGGCATCCCGTACAATGGTTGGGGTCCTTGATGTCGTTGTGATTCCTCCACAAATTCTTGTTGCTCAATAAGATTTCTTATAGTGTTTTTTGCGATAATAGATGTCGCCTTATCAGTTCTGCTCGCTCCGGTAATTGTTATAAGTATTGCAGTTTCTATTTCTTCAGCTTCTCGTTGAATACTACTTCGTCCAATTCATCATTTGTTTTTGTGGTCACTATTTTAGTTGTTGAATTCATCTTTTCTTTCTGGCTCCGACTTAAGACTCTCGAGAACGCCTGAACTTCTTTTTACCTTTTTTGATTATTTACTGGTGTCTCTTTTCACTTATCCATTTTTATACTAACCTATAAAAAATAGTTATTATTCATAAGTTCCATAAAGTACAAGTTTTATAAGAAAATATCTTAGAAATCTCGACTGTAAGAAATAATCCAAAGCGGATGTAATTTAAAATAATTATTTTAGATAAGATGTAATTTCGATAGATATACTCGGTTTATCCTTACTCAAAAGTTTACTAAAATAATAAAATAAAAGAGGATAAGACTAACGTAAATTCATTTAAGATCATTTAAACAATATATATTTCTTAAACTGAATATAATAACATAGAACTAAAAAGTAAATTCAGTTCAAATTTGTTCAAATAATGTTTTGATTTTAAATCAAGAATCTAAGAATCTAAAATTGATAATGAAATCATGAAATTAAAACAATGATAAAATAGTAAAAAAAAATCGAATTATGAATCACAATGACATCATCCATAAATAGATGAAAGTAAATAGAATAAAATCAAGCTCTAAATTTTTTTAAAACTTTAAAAATAGTAAATATGATTAGGTAGAATAAATTCTTTGTTCAAATCTATGTTTTTAGCGCCAAATTGTGAAAGTAAAAGATCATATGAAATGATCTCATGTCACTTTTAGAACATCAAGATTAAAATATTTGTATAAATGAAAAATATATAAACAAAGATCAATCACAAGAAATAAATTGTACAAAATAATAATACTATAATTTATGTGGTTCGGCTGTGTCTATTCCACAGGTTATTGAAAGATTGTTTTATTATAAATTGAGAGAAATATAGAGTATTGATCGTATAGAATAAAAAGTATAACCTTACATATTTTCATCAAATTCTTCAAATACTTCTCGCTTGTTCTCTTTCTTTCTAGTCCTTTCTTTAGAAGTTTTGTGACCCTCCTTCTTAATTCTAGTTTAGTACTTATAGAACTCGTAAAGGTCCCACTAAATTTTATCCACTAAATTCTAGTTTTGTGACTGGTCCGTAACCTAACCGCCTTGTAAAATAAGTTACGAGTCTTTATTAGTTTATTTGGCTCCATACGGGATGGATCGTATTTCCCTTGTGGTCCTACATCTTGGGTCTATCTAATCCAATTTTTCCATGCATATTTTGGACTGTTAATCTTTTTAAGTTTATTGCATGCTCAACACGTACCTTGTGGGTAAATTGTGTCATTATTTATCTTCTTTTGTGTCAGCCTTTATCTTTTTATTCCGCTGCCTGCATGATTGACACATGCCTTTTATGCAATTAATGTTGTCAGATTCGTGCGTCATTTGTCTTCTTTTTGTCATATCAAATCAACCGTCAGTTGGACCCAACCCATTCCAGCCGTTGATTTTAAATTTACTTTAAGATGATAAAAAGGGACCTTATGAGCCCTGATTTCGTATATCTCAAGTTAGTGTAATATGATGCTTCAATATTGAGATGTTGACACGTGTACATTGGAGATTTAGTATTCACAATTAAATTATTAACATATTTGCGTTTTGATAGCGGATTTGATATATTTGTTTGGTTGTTTACTGTGTTGGTGAACAAAACAGATATGTTTACTCTTTTCAAACCCACTCAAACCCTAGGTACAAAAATATGTCGCCTCCATTTCTTGCACCGAGCAAGGATCTCATTTACCTTACTTTATGGTTTAGTATTTGCTGGTGTTTTTAGATTTACTTCTTTTTATCTTTATCATAGCGTCATACATTCAGCAAGATGCAATGATAATTTTAATGGATTTTTTGTTGTTGATGTTGTGCAGGTTTTTATAAGTCACTTCTTTGTAGGATAGCTTGTACTAGCCTTTGTATCATCCATTGCGTTGCAAAATAATCTCTTTACAAATTTGTATGTATGTTTTTTAGTTTTTTGTTATCAACGAAGGAAAGGTAAAAGAAAATATACAAGATAACCTAATGTACCCAAGGGTATTTTCTGTCCAAATAAAATCAGCCGGTTAAATCAATTTTGACTCAAAAACACATATTTTTTAGGTGAGACCTTAGTGAATCAGATCCAGATGAGTATGATGATTTCCAACAGATCCAGACAAGTCAGATTCAGAAAAAAAATGATATAAGTTGATGGTATCGAAGTTTAATAATTAAAGAGCAAAAAATATCGATTTAAATAAGTTGATGGTATCAAAGTATATAGGAACGTCGAGTTTGATACCCTAGTTATCCACTATTTTTTTATCCCTCATCCTAACACGGCAAGAGGGGGTACACAAATGTATCTGGCAAGTAAAAGAGTCGTAAAGTATGGGCCAAGAACCCTGTTCTTAAAAGGTCGCGCAGAATGAGTTATCTGTTTGACCCTTCTCGTTAAAGGCGATCACGACTGGATTCAATCGAAGGGCCTGGTAAGACAGGTGTATAGAATCCATCACTGGAAATGGTGATCACTACTAATGAATCAATCCAAGCAATCTATCAATTGAGAAACGAAGGGAAAGACGGGCTAGGTACTCCATCGCGGGTAAGAAGGAACTGAAATGCTGAATCAGACAGTGTATCCTAAGTAAGAGAATCATCAAGTAAAAAGTGGTTCCATAACAAAAGTGGTTGTGCGCAAGCATTTTCCCGGTAAAGAGGGACCTGCAATCGCTCGTATGAAAGGTGAAGTCTCAAATCTCGAAGAAATTGAATTAGCCAAGCGAAGTAAAGTCAGAAGTAAGAATAAATAGATGAACTTCGTTCGAAGTAGAATGTTATACTTGTTATCCAAGTTTAATAATTAAAGAGCAATGTAAATTATCAATCATATTACTAATTGATAACAACAAATGATTTCATCAATAACTTTCTTGATCATAGTTGATTTCATAAACATCATCATTTAATTTTTATAGTTCATTTTAATTGTTAGGCCAAGTCCTATGGGAATGGATAAATATTTGTATTTTCCGTGTTGTATGGACAGGCAAATGTGTGTTTCTCCGCTATGATAAAACTGGAAAATTTTAATAAAATTGTTATGAAATAAGTATTTGGTGGATTTACACCACACTTACACCATCAACTTTTCATCTCCGCTTCTCCTCTTCATTTCCCCCACTACTTTGTAACCACCATCACTAGTTATAATTGGTGCAAACCCTTAATTCCATTGTAAATGCGCATCTTCTTCTCCCTATAAATAGAGAGCATTTCCTTTGTAATGTCACACAACAAATAAAAAATTTCTTCTTCTTTCTCTCTACTCTTCTATTTATTTATCTTTTACAACACGTTATCAGTCAGGTGCTCTACCACCTAATTGGAATATGGATTTTTCTAATGGCAAGTTTACAACCAACGGTGAAGTTACATGTATTGTGGATAGAATTTGATAGGTGTCTAAAATACCTTGATTTAATATCTATTGTTTATGATTTCTTTGGTAGTTTTCTTGTGAATTATATATTTTACGTTTGTTTTAAGTTTTTAGGTATTTTGGAGTCATTTGGCGCAAACTAAGAGGAAATAGGCGAACAAGGGAAAAATGATCGTTTGTACGGGAAAACAGTATAGGAATTCATGCAGGCATTAAGGGATAGCTATGTACTCTATTAGAAATTACTTATGCATCTCACATTTGAATCATGACCGCCCCTATCTAAACTGGGTGCCTTTAATGAGTCCCTTTTATCTAAATTTAATCGAATAAATGAAGCTCATTTCTTATGTGTTTCTGTGGGTATGAGATGGAGACGGAAGCAACCATTTCAGAGAAAAATTAGGGTGTGTTTGGTACCGTTTTATAAAACTATTTTCCGTTTTATAAAACAAAGAAAACAGAAAATGCAAGAAAACGCGTTTGGTAGCTATGATTTCTGAAAACATTTTTTGTCTGTTTTTTGTTTTCGAAAACAAATAAAACAAAAAAAAACTATTTATGTTTTCTTTGTTTTCTTTTTTTCATTCTTCTTCTTCTTCTTTGTTTTTTCTTTTTCTTTCTTCTTCTTCTTCTAAAACTGGGTGTTTTTGAAAACAGTCCTACCAAACATTTTTTCTAAAATTTATTAAAAAATAAAAACAAAGAAAAAAAATATGTTTTAAAAACACGAGAAAATAATTTTTGAAAACAGTTTTATAAAATGGAAGCAAGCACGCCCTTAGGGTCCGAGAAATTGAGAAGAATAAAATCTGAATCTGGTTCGATCTGATGTAGGAGATTAGTGAAACTGTGAGTTGTTTGAGCTCGAGTGAAAAATTGTGAGAGTTCGCTGTGGGTATTTGGCTCGAATCTAAAATCTAGGTTTTCACCTTGGTCTGAATTGACTTTGTTCAAAGGAGTTTGGGATGTTACTACTACAGAGGAGATGAATTGATAAAGCAATAAAAGAAATTCAGGGAAGAAAGTGGATGTGGAGGTTTGGATTTAATTGAAATTTGAATATATGAGTTTGAAGATAATGGGTGATGTCTGTTAGAGAGAACAAGATACGGGTTTGATGATTTGTTGTTGCCGAGAAACAATTCGGGAAAGAAATTGATGATGATGCCGTGATTTTGAAGTTGTGAAAGCTTGAAGTGGAGTTAGGGTTTTTATGGGTTCGATTGAATCTGAGCCAGAGAGAAAGATCTGAGATCGAGTGAAGAAATTGCAGAAATGGGTGAGTTCATTGACGAGATTGAGAATAAGGTGGTATCACCGATTAATGTCACAGTGAAGCTAATGGGTTGTACTTGTTCGAAGTTGAACCAGAGAAGGAAATGGTGATGAATCAAGATTCGCTAGAGACTAAAACTGAGAAGAAGAAAGTCTGCAGCTGGTAATCGAGAGATTATAATGGGTTTTGTGGTTTCTGTCAGCGTGAAAACAAGATGGACTATGGGTATTTACTTAGATTTGGTTTGAATCAGATAGAAATTGAGGGTGTTGGTTGGATGTTGTGGCTTGTTAGAATTGGTTTAGGTTGAATTTGATTTCAATGCAGATTTAAAAGAGATGGTGGTTATGACAGTGATCCTTGGTTTGCTGATGTTGAAGATAGAAAGTAAAGATGGATTTTGAAGCTATAACAGATTGCCTTATTTGTTATGATTGAATGGGTTTGTGTAGATGAATATTAGGTTGCAAGGAAGGAGCTTGAAATGGCCTGAATTTGGCCAGAACCAGCCAGAATACAAACAAAACTCTGCCAGATTTTTCTCTCAGCCGAGTTGACTCACTGAGTCAGATGAACCAATCCTAACCAAGTGAATAAGGCCAATCATCTGAGTCAGATCAACTGACTCTGTCCCATGACCCCTTGACCGTCAGTTGACGGTTACAGTTAACCGGTGACCATTAGTTTGACTCAGGTGGTCGGTGCCTGTTTCAGGTGGCAGGAGTCACTGTTCCGATGATCGGATTCCGGTAATGAACCCAATTTTCCGACGACCAATTTTGACAGAATTTTTATATGACTTTTTTTTAATCATGGGATTAAAGGGCTAGTAGGTGGACTTTTTGGACTTGAGTTCTAATTTGGAGAAGGAGAGTTTAACCTAGTTTTGGAAACAAAAAGAGCTATAAAAGGGAGAGTCCTCTACAATAATTACACATACTTTTACAACTGATTTTTGGGAGAAAGGAGTAAATGATATTATTCTCTTCCACGCATCTAGGGTTTGCTTTGTTTCTCATCTTCTTTAACTCAATTAAATTTTGTGAACTCCATAGTTATGAGTAGCTAAATACATATTATTGGTTAAGGATTAAAGTTAATTTCTCAAACATGGTATTTGATTAATACATTAGTTTTATATCAATATTTGTCGTTTATGATTCATTGTGTATAACTTTTGCATAATTTGAACACTTTGTTGGTTGAGTCCGGAATCAATTTAACTTGTTTTCATCTTTAAAGCTAAATTAGGGTTTTCAATACGAAAAAATTGACGAATTCTGATTTCAAGTAGTTTAAGTGTGATTTCTCAAGTGATGGATGAATGTATACTCAATAAAGCTTCAAAGAGCTTTATATGGACTAAAGCTAT